>MU107040.1:15308-68097 GCA_012274485.2 Sinapis alba | reverse complement strand
TATGTGTTACCATCGTCTTATAAAGTCTTTTCACAAAGACCATGACTTGAAAGAGTCTTTAGACAGTATCTACCCACGGCTTATGAAAATTCTATAGACAAAGACTCAAATGAAGAATCTTTAGACAATATTTACCCACGTCTTATGAAAAGTTTATAGAAAGACTCATCTTGGACAAAACTACCACACACTGCTAAGAGCTTCAAACAAAGACTAAGACTGAATCTAGATTACTACCCACGGCTTTATCAGTCTTTAGACTAAGAGTGTGAATCTTAAACAGAGTTATTGCTTTTACTAGCCACAACTCAAAAAAAGTCTTGGACTTGTTGGATGTAATAGAAAAAGCTCATCAAAGTCTAAATGCAAAGACTATAAACTGAAAACAGGTTCATTGTTTTACCAGTACCCACGGCTTCAAAAAAGTTTATAGATGAATCCTATCAATTGATTTTGGAGTTGTTGGATGGAAAAAACGACCAGCAACTCCGTTTAAGGAACCCACGGCTTATAAAAGGTCTTAAAGACGAAAATTTATGAACTGTATGTTGACTTATTGCATGTGAAAATGACTAAGGGTGGATGGAAAAAACGACCAACGGTTCAAAGAGACTCCTTACTTCACAACAAGCCTTGACAAAAATATTTAGACAAAGACTACATGTTGGTTTTTAGCTTGTTGGATAGAAAACGGCTTAAACCAAGTCTTTAAGACAGAGTATGAGAGTTGGTTTTTCTGACTTGTTGGATGCGAGAACTCACCAACGACTTAAACCAAGTCTTAAGACAGAGACTATGAACCGTAAATAGATTCCATACTATATTACCCAAACCTTAGACTAATTAATTCTGATTTTTGCAGGTATGCATTGCTTCAGAAGGTGCTCATTTGATGTGTAGCAGATTTATTTGTTATTATACATTCTGAATTTTCTCAGGTATGTATGTATTTGAAATTTGTTTGTAATTTAGTTGATGAAAATCACAAGAAGGAGAGCCACATACATGAAGTAACAACTAGTTTTGATTGTTTAGGTTTGTGCTTCAAAAGCTGTCATTGACGCCAAGGCTTTGTTCAGGCAGGTATATGTTTTTCTTGACTTTTTCTCTTGTAATTAAATTGGTATTTACATTTGAAAAATTTACAAAGAAAGTTAAGTGATATATACGTAAACTAAAGAAACTGGAAATGATTATCTAAGCTCCATTTTTTAACTGAAATTTTATTTTGACCTGACTTGTCAACATTTCTTTCATTGGTATAGCATCCGTGAGAGTGTAGAAATTGATTGCTAACATATCCGTTGATGAAATGGTAGATATTCTATTTTGATATTGGAACATTACTTTGTATATTACAGTGTTTGTAATATCTATTGCATGTATTGTAAGGTATCTTAAGTTTGTGAAATGAATATATCTTGGAGTCTCTTGTAGATCAAAGTAGGTGAGAGACTCGTGCATATTGTGGTGGTATTTTCCTCAAATTTTGAGTGTTTCTGTTTTGTGTTATACTCCTAGCCTTCAGTGGTCATTTTAAATTATGTTGGTAATCTTTTTGTAGTTTGGTGCTTGTATGTATTATAAGGTCTTTCATTTTATGAAATGTGTATCGTAGAGTCTCTTGTAGTTCAACATATGTGAAAGACTGCAGATTTTAGAATTAATTTCTTTGAATATTTGATGTTTTGTGTTTTGTGTTTACCTCTTAACCCTCGGTGATCACTGTAAACATGTGAAATGACATTTTCACAATTTTGTAATATTTGTTGATGATTACTACGTTAGACTCTATTTGTATATGTCGACTTGAATTTCCATGTTATTCTACTTGTGTTTATCCCTTTGGTTTCTGAGTCTTGACAACATTTTCTCATTAATGTAGTATATGTGAGATTGTAGAAATTTATTGCTTAACGATAACTGACAAATACATCAAAATATTTCTTAGAGAACTATTTTGATATCATTACTAACTATCCTTGATTTTGCATCTATCAGATTCTAGAAATGGATTTGCTAATATACTCGCTCATGAATAGGTAGATTTTATTTTCTGGTGTTGGAACATTGATTATTGTGTTTACAATGTTAGTAGTAGTCTCTATCTTGATTGTTTATTGTTTGGTGCTTGTATGTATCATAAAGGTTTCTTATTTTATGAAATGGATATATCTTGGAGTCTCTTATAAATCAACATAGGTGAGAGTGAGAGAGATTCCTTCACTGCGGTAGTAGTTTTCTTTAGTGTTTTTGTTTTGTGTTATGTTGATGGTGTGAAATGATACATTTACAATTTTTGAATTCTGCATCATATCATGATGTTCACATTATAAATTGTACCTGTTGAAACTGAGTTTTTTATAACATTGATTGAGAATTCTTTGTTGTGTGTGTATATGTCTTGGTCTCCTTGTTTTAAGAGTTGATGAAGCTTAGAAATCTATTTAACCAGTGTGTGGAGTTATTAGAATGTGCAATTGTTGTTTCTTGATTTTTTTATGATTGATTTCAAATTCAAGAAAGTAGCCGTATCTAAAGTCTAGTTGTAAGCATGTTGAATATGCGTTCTGATCTTCTCTTCTCTTTAAGTCGACTAAATGTTATGTCATATTTTTTTTTCTAGATATTCTTGACTATAGTTTATGTACAAAATCATCCAATTTTCTGTTTATTGTTAGGCAAAGTATCACATTAAATTACTGTTACATAAAATAATAATAGTCCATGTTTATGAATATAAGGACCAGCATAATGTGATTGATTGCTAAGCTAAAGTCATTTGGGATTCCATGCTTTAGATGACTGCTATTGTAGATAGATTCAGCTGTAATATTTAGCGAAAAATAAACTTAGTTGTTATTTAAAATAGATCATTTGAATGTTAATGTTATGTACATAAAACAATAATGTATATGTAATTTTTTTAGTTGTGTTAGAATTTTCTTGCACTGTTATTGGTTTATCATATGGTTTATGAACTATTTCTTATATTATTCCATTTTAGTTACTCTTTAGAATATAGTTAGCTATTTGATAAATTGATTTGTCGACTCTTTTCTATATCATTTCTCAACCTTATTCGGAAGAGACTATATGCATTTTTATTTAGGACACATCTACGTCCATTCGTTTTATAATATGTTAATTGTATGTTAATCTTTTTGTAACTAGATCTTACCTATTAACTTAATTCTAATCAAACGTGGAGTTGTGCATTTTTACATGATGATACTCCATCTTTGGTCTAGATCTAAGGAATAATTAAAATTCAATTTAAGCAATGGCCTAACACAAATCAAATTCTTTTTTTTTTTTAAATATTAAAATCAGAATTTACAATCATGAGTGTTTTGTTTCTCCCTTAAAATACCGCTTCATTCGCAAGAACACATATCTTCCCTTGAGTCCCACTCTTCTCTGCTTCAAAGGCCAAACTCTCTATTTGGCTAACTATTACTTCTATTTGTCTAACTATTACTTTAAAATAAAATGGTTATTAAGATCCACAATTGTATTAATCCAATATTTCCTAACAACTGCAACATCTAATCCTCATTTGGTTTTATCTAAAGACTTCAAACATGGCATAAAACGTTCTTCCGTTGGAACTCGAAGTAGAAGCACAACAAAGAGACAAACTCATGCGCTTAGCCGCTCTACCTTATTCGTTAACACTTTGTCGGTTCTTTTACATCATAAAAGATTATCTATTTGATCTACTCCTTGGCTTTATACATTACAAAAAAGGAAGTAATATAAATTCAAGATTTAACTTTATTCTTACGGTCTTTAGGCTCTACAAAATGTCAACAAATAAAATAAAACAGATAAAAGTAAGTATGAGTTTATGATAAGTAATAAAGATCCGTTGATAATTTGTCACAGATTCATTCTTACAAATATTTGATGATTTGAACTGCAAATTTCCCTTTCTTCGTTTTGTTGATCTCTCCAATCTGTGAGTATTAACACACAAAATTAACGTTTTCTGAAACCAAACACTAACTAAACTCACTTCCAACAATCTTACCTTGAGTCTCCCTTTCCCGCTAACAAGACAACATCACCAGTCTTTACCGTGGTTTCATTCTTGGTAACAGTTGCCCAGTTAACCCGAACGTCTCCACTACTGCGAAAGACGAATGAACTTTTTTTCTCAACGAACATGAGAATGCGATGAAAGATCGAAAAGGAAAAAGAAAGCTAAGTTACCTAATCATATTAACTAGCTTTGACCGTGAAATCTTGAAACCAGCACTAGCTACTGCATCAATTCTCAACGAGGCTTCAATTGTTTTGAAGGTATTAGTCCTAAAAAAACAAAAGAATCAATCCAATGCAGAAACTCTTTTTGAAGGCAAGAACAAATCTAAGAATCATACCTAGAGGTTCGTATTCAAGAGCAAGCAGAGGTATTTTACTACAAGTTACAGAAACATTACCAACCTATGAAAGTTATTCATTCATAAGGTCAGCGTACTGCTGAACAAGATCATGGTTAATGGGTTATATAAATCTAACCTTGTCGAAAGCCGAAACAATAAAGTCAACTAGTTCAGGAACTATTAGGACCTGAGCTCCTTTATCTTCCTTCATTACCATCAAAGTCAATGTTAATGGAGCTGGAGAATGTTGTTTAAACAGAATCAACATAGATGATATATAGTGTCGAGAATCGCTCCAAGGAAGTCACCATGAGAACAAGCTTGAAACCCAAAATTCCCTTTGATACTAGAAAATGAAAAAAAAAAACATAGTCAGACTCAGACATAGCTCAAGAAGTCATGAACTAGTTGTTGTACATCAAAGCTGCAAAGTCTTCCTTAATTTTTATTAGATTTTCGAAGTTTTTTATGTAGTATTTGATCAAATGATCCCCAAATTTCTCACTAACTGATGCAGCACAACTTGTGATCTCCAACGATCACAACTCCAACTCCAAGACTGCTTAGGAGTATTTCCTTTCCTCATGCTGGCTTTTTTTCTATTTCTAAATAAGTACTATTCCTATTAGTTATAGGATTTCTAATACGTTTTAGGTTAAAGATTTTTAGCTATTATAAATAAGAAGAGCTACAAAGAATGTAAGAACACAATTTATTAATAGAAGTTTAGAAGGTTTTAAAAGAGCTTTTGCAAATCACTGCAAAGAGTATGCACATCCTAACATGTTTGTTTCCGAATTACTTTGAAGACAATAAATCGATTCAAAGTTCAAACTCTTGAACTTTGAGATATATAGCTTCTGCTCTCCATTTGTTGGTATCAGAATCAGTACATTTCGGGAAAGAACTTCTTGTTTTCAATGACTAAGAAAACATGAGGCGCTGGCGGTGACAATCGGGAACAAAACCCAGAAGGAAACCGATCGGAATTAGCTGACCTACGAAACCTAATGGTTGAGATGCAGAATGCAACTCAAAACTCCATCCAACACCTTGGCGACACAGTGGGAACACTGGCAGCCCGCATAGATGCCTTGACAACAACATGGATGACTCGCACGAACCCTCAAGCTGCGCCTGTTGCTAATGCTCCACCTCCACCACCGCTACAACACCATAATACAGTTCCGCCACAGTCTGTACAAAATCAGCCATATCATCAAATTCAAAACCGACAGCAACGACAATACAAAGAAGACGAAGATGATCTCTATCTCCATGTTTTTCACAACGAGCAGCGACAAAGAGACAACTACGACAATCGTTGGAAGGTAGCTTTTGTGTGGATATACCAGAGTTCCATGGAGGTCTTCGTGAGGATGATCTTATCGACTGGCTAATGTCGAGGAAATTCTGGAGTTCAAACAAGTACCCCCTGGTCGCTGTATACCTCTTGTCGCTATGCGATTTCGAGGTCATGCCGCTACTTGGTGGAAACAACTTAAAACGAGTCGTGCAAGAGCTGGTAAAGCACCTATTACCACTTGGGAAAAATTGACAAAACATCTGCGTCAAACATTCCTCCCTCATAACTACAAACGAAGCATGTAGACGAGGTTACAAAACCTACGACAAGGTAACCGTAGTGTGGACGACTATGCATAAGAATTTTCATTATTATTAACTCGTAATGAGTTACATGATAGTCAAGTTCAATTGGTATCTCGTTTCATCGGGGAATTACGACCTCAACTCCGGACTGCAATGACTCAATTCGACCCAACCACAATAGGAGAGGCACATCGACGTGCAGCATCGTTTGAACAGAAATCTCGTGTCTCTAGCTGGACTACACCGTCCAATCGATCTCGTCAGCACCAAACGGGGAGTAACGCGCCATCACCAACATCAAAGGACACCAGCGAAGCTTCCCCTTCTGCGACAAAATCTGTAGCTCCAGAAGATATCCAGGTGCATCGTTCCACACGCCCTAATGCCTTACGGTGTTATTCATGTGGTGTGCCCACATGCAACACGTTGTGGCTTGGTCGTCGATGACTCTTTGGTAGACCAAGAAGTTTACGATTCTCAAGAGGACAACGACGAAGAAAAGAATTTGGTTCTTCAAACCGAAGGTGACACGGGTCATATGCTTGTCCTCCGTCGATCGTGTTTAGCGCCTCGACGACATGATGAGAAGTGGTTACGCCCTAATATCTTCCGATCCTCATGTAATATAAAGGACCTCGTCTGCAGTCACTCATCTTCCATCACTAACAGTGGGGCCCGCAAACAGTGCAAGAGACCCCAGACCCCTTTAAACATGCTCTAAGGCTATTTATAAGTTTTGACTAAATGAAAGTTTACTTTGTGAAGAAAAAAGAAACACATGAGGCATACGTCTTACAACAACAGTAAAACTTGAGAAAGTTTATGTAACTATAATATTGTTATTACACTTGACATTGTAACTTATGTCTTACATATTTCTACTATACTTTTCAAGGACTTACTTTTTAGACAAAGTACTTCTTAACATACATACAAAAAAACATTATTTATACAATACTCAAAATCACGATAAATACTTCTATATACATAGTTCTGAAATCTAATAATAACTTCAATTTTGTAAATATGTAAAAAAAAACACTATTCACTTAGGAAAAAGTAGACCATTCAAATATTTATCATCAATATGTGACTAATAGTCTGAGTGTAAACCACATGTATCATCATTAACCATTTTGTTGTCTTTCCCAATTCCCGTACACCATAACCGACCAACTAGAGTAACAAATTCTATGAGGGTCTGATGCATATATTTTAGACATGATCAATATAACCGCCAACTCTTTCATAACATTATTACCATCATTTAGAAAACTCGGTTAAGCCAAACCGAAAGAAGAATCATGTGAAACATGTCTTGAAAAAATGATTCCTCGTCTCAGATGGAGACTGAAAATGTCATAAACGATATACATTAATGAGAAATGATCTCAATGATCCAAACATTATAACTTCACATAAACAGAATATCACAAAACACCATACAGTAATCTGAAAATGATTGCAAATCTCACATATTTACAATTTCATAGCCTAATGTCACAAAAATATCACAAAACAATATCCATTTTTTCAGAAATTTTCACTCAATGATCCAACCTTTATAACTTCAAATAGTCAAAATGCCACAAAATACCATATACTAATCTGAAAATGATCTCAAAACTCACATATTTACAATTTATATTGAATAAATCACAAAAACATTTTCAAAAAATAGTCTCAGAGAATGAATATATATAACTTCATAGAGAAACCCGAAATGTCTAAGAACATTCTCATGACAAAGAGGAGAAGACGTTAGTAACGTTAACCAATCATCACATGCAGCAAGGAATTGATCAGCCTCGGAATTTCGATTCCAAAAGGATATTTTATTGAAGTTAATCTGCATAGAAATGAAGAGTGATTCCAAAAAGATATTTTACAATAGTTCATCTGCATATAAAACAAAATCAAAATTGATCAAAAAAAAAAAGAATCAAAATTAGCAAAGCAAAAATATATGTATATATAAAAAACTTTAAATCCAAAAATAATATAAATATATTAAATCAAAAGCAATAGAATGTTCACAACACAATAAAGTTCAATGGCCAAAATAAGGAACAATTTTTTCAAAATCAACCATGAAATATGAAGATAATAAATTTACTTAAGATTTATAGATGAGACAATATTTTAGATCCAGAAGTTTGAAAAAAATAAAGAGCAATCAAATCATATAGAGAAATACCCTAGAATAGCCCTAAAAAAAAATAAAGAGCAATCAAATCATATAGAAAAATACCCTAGAATAGCCCTAAAAAAAATTGTCACAAAAATAGCACACAAGAAAAAAAAAATAACCAAAATGTTTCATTAAAGATATAAATATACACTTATATCCCTAGGGTTAACTATTTTAGACTTAGGGTTTAGAGTTAAGGGGTGTAGTTTTGGGGTTAAGGTTTCAAATTTTTAAAAATAAAATAAAATATTAAATTTTTAAAAATAAAAAGAGGCTATTTTGGTCATTTTCTTCCTCAAAAACTATTTTTGTGACAAACTCTTAAAATAATGTTATTTAAGAGAATTGACAAATCATATATGGCATACATAAAACAAACAAAAAAGAATCAGCTAAACGAAAATATTGTTACATAAAAGTTTAACATTCAAGAAGAATAAATCTATTGAATCAATGCAACAAAAAAATTTAAAAGCACAAAATACTTCAGTGACTTCTTTTTATGTTGAAAATATTTTATTTATATAGCAAATCGGTAGACATTTCTAAATGATCTAGCTTCTTTGATAAGTTATGAGATAGAATATTCTCTAAAAAATCTAAAAAATATTATGCTTGTAAGGTAAGATTACTTTTAGAATAGAGCAATTCTCTTAAATAGTCTTTTTTAAGTTTTTATTACAAAAATAGCCCTCAGAAAATAAAATGACCAAAACAGTTTTTTTTTTTTAATTTTAATTTTTTTTTTTGAAATTTGAAACCCTATCCCCAAACCCACCCCTTAACTCTAAACCCTAAAGTCTAAATTAGTTAATCCTAAGGGTATAAATGCATATAAATAAATTTTTTAGATTCTAAAAAAACTTATTTTGGTCATTTTCTTTCTTAAAACTATTTTTGTAAAGAATAAACTAAAAGAGGCTATCTAAGGGAATTTCTCTTTAGAATGTCATGTTAGTAAATGTAAATTTGAATAATAAAAAGGAAAATATTTCAGGAGTAATTTGCACCAGAATTTTGATTGACAAATCTCATTATATATATATATATTTAAATATTAAATACATAATATTAGGAAATAATATATTTCTTCAGTTGATTGTAACAGATTTTTAATTGATATTTTCACTATATATATAAATATAATATATATATATAAGAAGAAAAAAAAATTTAGAGAGTAGATTATAACTGTTTTTTGATCGACATATTCCACTATAAATATATAATAGTTAATTCATGGTTATCTAGAAAACTATAACCTATGAATCAAATATCATATCGACAATATGTATAAAATAGTATACTATTTATGAGATAAATAGTACACTAAATGGGCCTATGAAGGGTAGATGTAATATATCCCCAACAATAAGTCTCCCTGGTTCATCAAAATACTGTTTCTTTGCTGTTTTTCGGTGAATTTCTATGAATGGGTTTGTTTGAGACGTGATCTTGGTGGAGTATCTTCCGGGTGACCACCGATTTGTTGATTTCTTGGTACTTTTGACAGGTGAGTCGTCTTTGCAGCACGTCGCGTTTTTCGTTCTATTTCTTAGGACCAAGCGCGTTTTAAGTAGATAACTTCTCGAGCAAAGGACCTAGTGGGACACGTGTCTCATTTATAGGTCTCATAGACCTAATCATGGCGACTGCTTGTCTTTTGTGCCGAATTTTCTATAAAATTTATTTTGATTCTCACTTCTTCATTTCTCCCTTGCTTCTTTATCTCTCTAGTTGTTATACTTCCGATCAAAATGCCTCCCATCCACCCCTGCTCTTTCAAGGGTAAGTCGATCGCTACCAGATCTGGTTTGACGGACTCTGAAAGTTCGGACTCTCCGTTGGTTGGAAGGCCGAGAATGATAATGCTCAGAGGGATGGAGAATCCGAGACCTCCGACAGGTGACGACTTGGCTGAGCTGAATGATAATGAACGTAGTGTCTTAGTATGGAGCTGCAGAAACGAGAAGCGAGTGACCACGCGTCTCCCAGTGAAATGGAGCGTGAAGCTGAGAATAGATCGGCACAGGTGACCAACTCTGTTGAAGAAGCCGACTTGGTTGATAACGAGAAGAATCCATCCGAGAAGGAGATGGATTTTAGACTAGCCGATTTCCTTCCAATGAGATGGACAGGGACCGATTTTGAATTTGTCGAGGAGATAGATCCAGAGAAGGAGCGCCATTTTTGTGCCAGGAAGAACCATAAGTGGGAGAATCATCTTCCTACGCGGTTTTCCTTTAAGAGTTTAAGGAAGCTCATCTTTCAAACCGATCCGCCTGCCGGGTTCACGTTTCTTATCCCCGCCTCTCATCAAAGACCGTGGACCCCTCCCATTGGATATGCCTGCGTATACGAGTCATGGTTCAACAACTGCCGGATTTGGTGGCCTCTTCCTGAGTTCCTGACCACTTACTGCTCTCGACGGAAGATTGCTCTCGGTCAATACAACAAATGGGATTAGGATTATGGTTACGCTAACGGTTTTGGGTGCCGATTTGGGTATAAAGATGTCGGTTCGTCTCTTCGAGGAGATTACAACACCGAGTATTCTTCTATGGGAAGATGGTCCCCAAGTATAACGTGATTATAGGAAAGCCAACGAAAGTTAATTTCTGGAACCGGTCGTACTTCTACGTGAAGATTAATGAGGCGTCCTTCGAAGATCCTTCAGTGATTCTGAATGGATACTTCAATGCTAACATCGGTATGATCTCGAATATTTTAGTTATAGTACTTTTACTGATATATTTCATATTTTTCTTCTTTGTTGCAGATCGTCTCGGAAAGTGGGTTCAAGGTTGTTCTGATTCCTTCCAGGAGCAAGTTGAAGCTATCAGGACGCTAAGTCACCAACATTGGCCTGATATCAGCGAGGCTCTCATTCAAGCCGCCTTAAACATAATTATCCGAGGTAAATATATGCATTTCGGCAGTTCTCTTTTTCTTTCTTTTTAACTTCTTCTTCCTGACCAACTTCGTTCCATGTGCAGCTGAGACTGCAGTCTAGACTGAAACCTTGAAGATTTGCAAAAAGAAGATGGGCAAACTCAACCTCGCCTCCCTTCCTTCGTATGCTACCTCGATAGGGACTCCCTCCCATGGTCAAAAGGGATCTTCTAGCGAGAATAAGCTTGCTAAGAGGAGGAGGATCTCTCAATCAGACGAAGGGGCTCCGAATGCCAACCCTCGCCCTTCTCCCTCCCCCAAATCGCCAGCAAGGGAACATCTCGGTGACGGGGTGGGAAGTCGGGATCTTTCTCCTCGTCTCAATGAGAAGCCATCTCCTGCGAGGAATTCTCCAGTCGAGCCCGTTGACGGAACCAAGATGGTTGTGACTACCGGGGAACCTCAAGGCGAACATCTATGGGATCCTTCATTGGAAGAAAAGCTTCAAGAGGAAGAGCTTCAAGAGGAAGAGCTTCAAGGGCTTGATCCTGCCTCTCAAGGCAACGAGGTGGTGGAGTATCCCCACCTCATCGATTTTAACTACCAGCATATCGAGGTACCTTTTGTTGGGGACCATGAGGCGCCAACATGCTTGTTTCGCCAGATCAAGCTCAGATCGAAGGGTATGCCTGAGCTCGACGAACTTTCTCAACGCGGTTGATACCGGGAAATGACTCGAGCTGGTGTCATTGTAAGTATGGTATTTCCACCTTGTTTCTTTCATGTCGTCTGCCTGGCTTATTTTCTTCTTTTTCTTTGATTAGTTCTTCGGGAGCGCCAATCTCATGGTAAGGGATTACGAGGCGAAGATCAAAATGCAGGGAGAAAAATTGGCGGAGAAGAGCAAGTCCCTGAAAAAAAAAGAAGGAGATTGCCGAGTTGAAAGGAAAATATGGCGTATATGAGGATCAAGTTGATCAACTATTGGCTGAAAATGATCAAGCCATGGAGATGGACGAGATCGAAAAATCTCGTGGGGAGCTTCTTTCCAAGGAGATAGAAGAGATGAAGGCCCAGAAGGAGGTTCTCGATTCTCGTCTTCGGATGTTGGAGCAGGAGAAAATCAAGGCAGACTCAAAGTTCGAGACGAAAACCAAGAGGTTGAGGGAGTCTAGAGAGCATAAAGTGAGGAAGGAGAGGCTGCGCGTCGAGGCTACCATGAGACAACAGGTGATGCCTGTTTATGAGAAGATGCGTAAATATCTGGAGGAGCAGCCCGTGATCCAAAACAAGCTGTTTCTGTATTCTCAAGACAAGGGGTCCGAGAAGGTCTCGAGAAGATCTAGGCTCTGGGATGTCCATGGACATGGACGAGGTGCTTGAGCAAGTAAGGGGCGATGAAACTCGGTATTCTGACGAGCTGAACGAAATGTAGGTTATAGAAGCCTCTGAGATCAATCTCCAGTCGACCGGTCTTTACGAGCATGGTTCTAACCTGATAATCTTCTCTCCTTAAGACATCGAAGACCTCCGCCACTCCGACTGATTTTATATGCTTGTTGTTTCTTCTTCTTTTTTGTCTCTTTTTTTTATGTAAGAAACTCATGTCCTTTCCGTGGGATTTATCTTAAAATATTTTGCCGAGTATGGCTGTAAGTTTGCTATCATTTATAATTTTTGTTTTTTGCGTTGTTATGAATATATCCCGTCTTAAATGCTATCATTTTTGCAAATTTCTTTGAAAATAACGACATCCAAGTAAGAAGATATTTTGAGGAATCAACTGTGGTTTTTAAACCGACATCTATCCTGTGATAGTAGGTTGAAACCGAGTATTCGTCGAGGGTGAACTCAAGCGTATAAGTTTTGTCGAGAAGACAAATAGGACTGCATCTCGTCAGATGAGCCGATATTGGTTAACTCAAACAAAATAGGAAGAAACGTACTCACTTAATTTTAAGTTTTCAAGAAGATTTTCCTTTATCGTTTACTGTGATGTCGTGTTCATCATTCAACATTTTTGTTCTCTAAGTGTTTGATCAGAACATAGAGTGAGCAAATCCATTCGACATATTTTTGTCAACTGTGATTTATTACCTAACTTCGAGCCATAATTTGTTATGATCAATTGGTTCATTCGTCTCGAAGTTGGAGTTGAAAATTTTGTTTTTTATTTCTTTCTTTTCGCTGTACATGAAACAAAACGGATAAAACCGAGTTCCAAAGAAAAAAAATAATATATATATATATATATATATATATATATATATTGGTTTTTGTGACTGAACCCGGTTAAAGGCTGCATACGTACCCGCCATGGGATCAAGTCACTCGTAATTCTTTTTTTTTTAGGTACTGAGGTACCTTTTCAAGTTAATCGAGTTCCATGACCTCGGGATTGGTTCACCAGAAGATGTCTCAAGTCAGTAAACTCTGGGTTTGACTACATGTGTTATCTTGTAGGGCCTTTCCCAGTTGGTGTCAAGTTTACCTGCTCTCCACTCCTTGGTATTTTCGAAGATCTTTCGAAGGAAGAAATCGCCGAGTTGTAGAGGGCGAGACTTAACCTTTTTGTTATAATAGGACTCGGCGAGATGTTGGTAATTCTGAATCCAAAGTAAAGCTTGATCTCGTCGTTCTTCGAGTTGATCGAGAGCATTGATCATCATTTCATAATTAAGATCGTCGTGTTGAGGCATCTTCAATCTTCTGACACAGGTTACATTGACTTCGGTGGGAGTCATTGTTTCGACCCCATAAGCCAATGAAAACGGCATTCTTCTTGTGGCGCTACGAGGTGTAGTTCGATGAGACCAGAGTACTCTATCCAACTCGTCAGCCCAATGACATTTCTTGAGATCTAGTCTTTTCTTGATCCCGTCGATGATGACTTTGTTTGTTGCCTCGGCCTTGCCATTCCCTTGTGGGTATCTAGGAGGTGAGAAGCTCAGGTGGATCCTCCATTTGTCACAAAACTCTCAAAACTTGTTGGAGGTTAACTGGGACCCGTTATCGGTGATTATCTTGTAAGGTAGTCTGTGCTGACATATGATGTACTTCCAAACAAAGCTCTCTACTTTGTTCTCATGATCTGGACATATGCTTTGGCTTCGACCCACTTGGTGAAGTAATCGGTCAAGATGAGTAGGAAACGCCTTTGTCTTGAGCTTGGTAAATGACCAATTATATGCATTGCCCATCGCATGCATGGATATGGTGCCACAAACGTTTTCAGAAACTCAGTTGGAGAATGAATGTTGGACGAATGTCGTTGGCATTTCTCACATCGTGATGCGTACTCTTCGCAGTCAGTGACCATGGGGGCCAGTAATGACTCTGAGACTTCAGTTTTAATGCGAGAGCTCTGCCACCGCTGTGATTGCCTCCTTCTCCTTCATGGGTTTCGATCATGATGAGCTCTGCTTCTTCCTTTCCAACACAGGTAAGGAGTACCTTGTTTGCGGTCCAACAGTGTAGCTTACCGTCGAAAGATATGTAATTGGAGCTCTTCATCTTGAGTCGAAGAGACTCTCACTTGTCTTCTTGAAGTATTCTTTTGTCGAGGTAGTCGAGAAAAGGTGTTCGCCAATCTGCTTCGTCTGCTGTTGAGGAGGTGATCTCGTCGCTAGTAGTAAAAATGGCTAGAATATCATTGCTTCCTGGTAGCGTGATACTCGGTTTTTCCACAGTATGGATCGGAATCGTCCTTCTGATTTGAGTTCGAAGAAATCAAACTCTGCAGCTAGGCTTTTGACTACGCCGAGATAGGCGTCCATTCTTTTATTTTTGGCTTCGTAGTCTCCGTTGTACTGACTGGATCGCAAAAGACCCATAATCGCTTTGCTCTAACCACTTTTGCTAAACGAAGTCCTGCAATCAGTGCTTCATACTCGGCCTCGTTGTTGGACGCCACGAAGCGAAGTCGGAAGGATTGTTTAATGAGCTCCCCGGTCGGTGATTTGAGATGCATGCTTATTCATGATCCTTTGTTGGAAGATCCAACTCTTCATTGGGATGGCGAGATCCGCTTCTTGGTCTGGAGGGATTTCGACCATAAAGTCGGCCAAGACTTGAGCCTTGATCGCCGGCCTAATTTTGTAAGGGATGTCGTACTCGATGAGTTCGATCGCCACCTGGAGAGTCTTCCAAACTGGTTTGCATTTTGTAATATGGTCTGCAGCGGTAACTCGGTGAGGATGACAATGAAATGAGATTGGAAGTAGGGCCGGAGTTTCCTGGCCGATGTTACGACGGCGAGAGTCATTCTTTTGAGGGTTATGTACTTGGTTTCGACGTCGGTTAGGCGTTTGCTGGTGTTGAAAATGGGGGTGTTGTTCACCTCAGTCTTCCTTGATGAGAACACTACTGACGGCTGACGGAGAGACCGCGATATAAAGATATAACGTGTCGCCTGCGTCCAGTTTTTCCAACACTGGCGGTGTCGTTAGTTTCAATGTGGAGAATGCCTTCTCGCATGCTTCGTCCCACAAAAATCTCTTGTTTCCTCGCAGCAATTCATAGAACAGGAGATACTTCTCTGTGGATCATGAGATAAATCAATTGAGGGCTGCAACTCATCCTGTGAGGCGCTGGATTTCTCGAGAAGTCTTAGGGTTGGGCAAGTATGTGATCACGGAGATCTGTTTAAGATTTTCTTCAATTCTTTGTTGCATCATGATGTAACCGAGGAATTCGCCGGTAACTCCGAAAGTGCATTTCGCCGGGTTGATTTTTATCCCGTACTTGTTGAGGGTGTCGAAGCATTCAGCAAGGTGTCGGATGTTGTCTTTGGCGACAAGCAACTTGACGAGCATGTCGTCGATATAAACCTCCTTGGTAACTCCCAGCTTGTTGGCGAACATCTAGTTGACGAGACGCTGGTAAGTTGCTCCTGCGTTTTTGAGCGCAAATGGCATCACTCGATAACAGTACGTGCCGCGATCAGTGATGAATAAAGTCTTCTCTCGATCATCTGGATGCATCATAATTTGATTGTAGCCTGAGAAGGCGTCCATGAAGGAGAGCTGCTTGTTCCCAACTGTGGACGTAACCATCTGATCGATGTGAGGTAAGAGAAAATTATCTTTTGGACAGGCCTTGTTTAGGTCGGTGAAGTCGATGCATACTCTCCACTTTCTGTTATTCTTCTTGACGACGACCGGATTGGCTAACCAGTCGGGATACTTGACTTCTGCGATGGATCCTTCTCTAAGAACTCTATCGACCTCGTCATTTACGGTCTTTGCTCTTTCGGGACCGAGTTTGCGCCATTTATGCTTAATTGGTTTGTACGTTGGGTCGACGTTTAGTCGGTGGGCTGTATTAGCTGAATCGATACCGGGCGTATCGGCGGTCTTCCAAACAAAAGTTGATTTGTTTGAGCGGAGGTACGTGTTTAGTTCTGTTGTCAAGTCGTTTTTAAGTCTGGAGCCTATACCGACGGTTATATATGTATTCTCTGTATCGATGCCAACGTGGATGGTTTCACCTTTCTGTGGCGACAACTTCTTTTCTGGTTCGACGAGGAAGGAAACTTGCTGATTTTTGAAGTCGGAGATTAGCAATTTCCTTGCAAGACGCTAGTTCTCTTTAAGCGTGAAGACGGTTCCCTACCAGGTGGGGAATTTGACGCATTGGTGGTACGTCGATGGAACTGCCTTCATCATATAAAGCCACGGCGTGCCCATGATCGCGTTGTATTGGATTTTGGTATCGATCACAGAAAACTTAACGAGCTTACTCACTCCACCGACAAAAACGGTGAGGTGGATAGTGCCCAACAGATGTGTTGATGATCCATTGAATTCGGTAAGTTCTCTCGACGAGGGTTTGATGTCCTTGAGGTCCACCATCATTTTGATCAAGGTTTGTCGGAAAATTATGTCAACCGAACTCCTGGTGTCGATGAGGACACGAGTAACCTCGCTGGTCTATGTCGGTTAGATCGCTGTCTGAGAACGTGATTGGTGTTTCCCCCTCGTGCTTGGTCGCCCATTGCTGAGCAGTTATTGCTTTACGTTTTTACGCTTTTATTGCCTTACAGAATCATTGCATAGGGTTGAACCACCGAGAATGACATTAACTCGTCGGAAAAAGCTGGGACGTTTATCAGATAACGACTTTCGAAGATCATGTGCCACTGCATCTGTTTTTGGGGTGAATTTCTAACAGAGGCCGTCGTTCGAAAGCCTTGGCTTTTTCTTGTCAAGGAGGGTATCTCGCAGGTCGGTAAACGAGTGTTTGTGTTGGAGGTGGTCCCGGAAGTCTCCCCCTTCTCCCGGGGATCTCGGTTGCTATTATCTTTGGAAGATGAAGATGTTAATGGTTGCGCCGAGATGAGGTTGATCTGTCGGTTTTTGGTCCAGCTGCCTTTCTTTTTGTTGGGTCTGGCTTTTGGTGGATCGGGTGTGAGAACTCCGTTTTTGAATGCCGAGTATAAGGCTTCCGCGAGCTGCTTGCATTCCTTGATATCGCGACCCTTGGTTTTGTGGTAAGTACAGAACTTTGTTACGTCGTACGACAATGGTTTCCCTTTGCGAGTTATGTCCCACACATTCCACGGTCGTTCAGTTAATGCTGCAACGGAAGTGGCTCATACTTCCTCTGTTGCTGAGTAGACCTTGCCTTTCTTATCGTAAGGGTGATGCTGGCGAGGTTCCTGGTAAGTAGTTGTCGCATTTGGCGTTAACTGGAGCTTTAACGCGTTTTGTTTTGCGGTGTAAGCCGCGTTGTCCTCCTCCATCCGGATGAAGCAATTTGCTCTGTGAAGACGAGTAGGAAACGCTTTTGTCTTGAGCTTGGTAAATAACCGACTACATGCATTGCCCATCCCATGAATGGATATGGTGCCACATACGTTTTCAGAAACTCGGTTGGAGAATGAATGTTGGACGCATGTCGTTGGTATTTCTTACATCGTGATGCATACTCTTCGCAGTCAGTGACCATGGTGGGCCAGTAATGACTCTGGGACTTCAGTTTTAATGCGAGAGCTCTGCCACCGCTGTGATTGCCTCCTTCTCCTTCATCGGTTTCGATCATGACGAGCTCTGCTTCTTCATTTCCAACACAGGTAAGGAGTACCTTGTTTGCAGTCCAACAGTGTAGCTTACCGTCGAAAGATATGTAATTGGAGCTCTTCATCTTGAGTCGAAGAGACTCTCACTTGTCTTCTGGAAGTATTCTTTTGTCGAGGTAGTCGAGAAAAGGTGTTCGCCAATCTGCTTCGTCTGCTGTTGAGGCGGTGATCTCGTCGCTAGTAGTGAAAATGACTAGAATATCATTGCTTCCTGGGAGCATGATACTCGGTTTTTCCACAGTATGGATCAGAATCGTCCTTCTGATTTGAGTTCGAAGAAATCAAACTCTGCAGCTAGGCTTTTGACTACGCTGAGATAGGCGTCCATTCTTTCATTTTTGGCTTCGTAGTCTCCGCTGTACTGACTGGCAACGAGTTGTGAGTCGCAAAAGACCCATAATCGCTTTGCCCCAACCACTTTCGCTAAACGAAGTCCTGCAATCAGTGCTTCATACTCGGCCTCGTTGTTGGATGCCGCGAAGCCAAGTCGGAAGGATTGTTTAATGAGCTCCCCGATCGGTGATTGGAGATGCACGCTTATTCATGATCCTTTGTTGGAAGATCCAACTCTTCATTGGGATGTCGAGATCCGCTTCTTGGTCTGGAGGAATTTCGACCATAAAGTTGGCCAAGACTTGAGCCTTGATCACCGACCTAATTTTGTAGGAGATGTCGTACTCGATGAGTTCGATCGCCACCTGGAGAGTCTTCCAAATTGGTTTGCATTTTGTAATATGGTTCGCAGCGGTAACTCGGTGAGGACGACAATAAAATGGGATTGGAAGTAGGGCCGGAGTTTCCTAGCCGATGTTACGACGGCGAGTCATTCTTTTGAGGGTTAGGTACTTAGTTTCGACGTCGGTTAGGCGTTTTCTGGTGTAGAAAATGGGGGTGTTGTTCACCTCAGTCTTCCTTGTTGAGAACACTACTGCCGGCTGACGGAGAGACTGCAATATAAAGATATAACGTGTCGCCTGCGTCCAGTTTTTCCAATACCGGCGGTGTCGTCAGCTATTGTTTCAATGTGGAGAATGCCTTCTCGCATTTTTCGTCCCACAAGAATCTCTTGTTTCCTCGCAGCAATTCATAGAACAGGAGATACATCTCCGTGGATCGTGAGATAAATCGGTTGAGGGTTGCAACTCATCCTGTGAGGTGCTGGATTTCTCGAGAAGTCTTAGGGTTGGGCAAGTATAGGATCGCGAAGATCTGTTTAAGATTTTCTTCAATTCCTTGTTGCATCATGATTTAACCGAGGAATTCGCCAGAAGTAACTCCGAAAGTGCATTTCGCCGGCTTGAGTTTTATCTCGTACTTGTTGAGGGTGTCAAAGCATTCAGCGAGGTGTCGGATGTGGTCTTTGGCGACAAGCAACTTGACGCTCATGTCGTCGATATAAACCTCCATGGTAACTCCCAGATTGTTGGCGAACATCTAGTTGACGAGATGCTGGTAAGTTGCTCCTGCGTTTTTGAGCCCAATTGGCATCACTCGATAACAGTACGTGCCGCGATCAGTGATGAACGAAGTCTTCTCTCGATCATCTGGATGCGTCATAATTTGATTGTAGTCTGAGAAGGCGTCCATGAAGGAGAGCTGCTTGTTCCCAACCGTGGACTCAACCATCTGATCGATGTGAGGTAAGAGAAAATTGTCTTTTGGACAAGCCTTGTTTAGGTCGGTGAAGTTGATGCATACTCTCCACTTTTTGTTATTCTTCTTGACGACGACCGGATTGGCTAACCAGTCGGAATACTTGACTTCTGCGATGGATCCTGCTCCGAGAACTCTATCGACCTCGTCATTTATGGCCTTTGCTCTTTCGGGACCGAGTTTGTGCCGTTTATGCTTAATTGGTTTGTACGTTGGGTCGACGTTTACTCAGTGGGCTGTAATACTGGATCGATACTGGGCGTATCGGCGGCATTCCAAACAAAAGTTGATTTGTTCGAGCCGAGGTACGTGTTTAGTTTTGTTGTCAAGTCGTTGCTGAGTCTGAAGCCTATACCGACGGTTATATATGTATTCTTCCTATCGATGCCGACTTGGATGGTTTCACCTTTCTGTGGCGGCAACTTCTTTTCTGGTTCGATGAGAAAGGAAACTTGTTGATTTTTGAAGTCGAAGATAAGCAATTTCCTTGCAAGACGCTAGTTCTCTTTAAGCGTGAAGACGGTTCCCTCCCTGGTGGGAAATTTGACGCACTGGTGGTACGTCGATGGAACTGCCTTCATCATATAAAGCCACGGATGCCCAGGATCGCATTGTATTGGATTTTGGTATCGATCACAGAAAACTTAACGAGCTTACTCACTCCACCGACAAAAACGGTGAGGCGGATAGTGCCCAACAGCTGTGTTGATGATCCGTTGAATCCGGTAAGTGCTCTCGATGAGGGTTTGATGATCTTGAGGTCCACCATCATTTTGATCAAGGTTTGTCGGAAAATAAGGTCGACCGAACTCCTGGTGTCGATGAGGACACGAGTAACCTCGCTGGTCTATGTCGGTTAGATCGCTGTCCGAGAACGTGATTGGTGTTTCCCCCTCGTGCTTGGTCGCCCATTGCTGAGCAGTTATTGCTTTACGTTTGTACACTTTTATTGCCTTACAGAATCATTGCATAGGGGTGAACCACCGCGAATGACATTAACTCGTCGGAAAAATCTGGGACGTTTATCAGATAACGACTTCCGAAGATCATGTGCCACTGCATCTGTTTTTGAGGTGAATTTCTAACGGAGGTCCTCGTTCGAAAGCCTTGGCTTTTTCTTGTAAAGGAGGGTATCTCGCAGGTCGGTAATCGAGTGTTTGTGTTGGAGGCGGTCCCGGAAGTCTCCCCCTTCTCCTAGGGATCTTGTTTGTTATTATCTTCGGAAGATGAAGATGTTAATGGTTGCGCCGAGATGAGGTTGATCCGTCGGTTTTTGGTCCAGCTTCCTTTCTTTTTGTTGGGTCTGGCTTTTGGTGGATCGGGTGTGACGACTCCGTTTTTGAATGCCGAGTATAAGGCTTCCGCGAGCTGCTTCCATTCCTTGATATCGTGACCCTTGGTTTTGTGGTAAGCATAGAACTTTGTTACGTCGTACGACAATGGTTTCCCTTTGCGAGTTATGTCCCACACATTCCACGGTCGTTCAGTTAATGCTGCGACGGAAGTGGCTCCTACTTCCTCTGTTGCTGAGTAGACCTTGCCTTTCTTATCGTAAGGGTGATGCTGGCGAGGTTCCTGGTAAGTAGTTGTCGCATTCGGCGTTAACTGGAGCTTTAACGCGTTTTGTTTTGCGGTGTAAGCCGCGTTGTCCTCCTCCATCCGGATGAAGCAATTTGCTTTGTGAAGGGGCATCTTCAAGTGTGATTGTGCTATTCATGTAGAGATCGGATAGGAAGGACGATCTGATCCACAGCACTTTGACTAGGTTTTGTCTGGGACGTCGACCTTCGAGACTTCTTTGAAAGTATCGATCGAGTTCTCTACTAAGCAAGAGAACCAAGTGAGAGCAGGCCCGATTAAATTCTCAACGAAGAGTTGATAGAAACCAGCATCTTGTTCCTCTGCGGTGAAGTGAGCTTGGTCCATGGCGATGTTGAAACTGGTCATCTGGTCGTTAGGATCGGAATCGACGCGAAAAGATGGGATTATGAGTTTGTCTTGGTGTCGGACTCGAACATCGGTGATTTTTTTGGTGAAAAAGGATTTTTTTGAGTCGCGGTCAAGACTCGATTGATCTCGGGTGCAAAGCTTTTTGGTTGATGGATCCGAGATGACATATCTTGAATCGTCCCTCAAAGGCGAAGGAGTTCTTCATTAGTTGCATGATCATATGCTTGATCTCGCGCTCTGGTTTGAAACAAATGTTGTCTGGCTGTTTCAGGATCTTGATCGTCTGGTTGTGTAGGTGGTATGCATGTGGCGGCGATTACTTCGAAAAGCTCTTGCGTTGCCTTGTTTGCGACGTCTTGTTGATTGAGTCGTTGTACCACGGTGGCGAGAGATGCCAAGACGGTGTTGAGGTTGACTGGTTGTTGACCTGTTTGATTTGTCAGAGATCCCGTCATCGTTCTGATTGTTGTTCTTGATCGCTACTGTCTATTCCCCACAGACGGTGCCAATTGTTGAATCTGAAATCGGTATACCTAGATTGGTAATACGATTTCGTTGGTAGGTTATTAGAGAGGCGAGTTTGAAACCAGATCAAAGGTGTTTATTGAGTAAAGTTGAAGGTTTGATGAGTAACAAAGCAAGAACAAGTTGTAAGATAAACCCTAGTTCTAGCCTGTCGTAATCATTTGTGTGTGAATGTTCCCCTTGACTTCAACCCTTCTCTTTTGTATATATACCAGCTTGATGCCTAAAGTTACTGAATATCAGTTTAGGTTGAATTATACTAAATTTTGTTTTAATGTCAAAGTGGTATATTTGAAGCCTTGTAGGTGTTATTTGCTGAATATATTTGTAAGTGTTGTTTGCAGAGTATGAAAACAAAACACGTTTGCTTCTTAGGGCATCCGCAACCGTATTACTTCCATTAGAGTCCTTAGTTTTTGTTTTTTTTTTTTGATTTTTTTTTTAGATTTAAGAAAATAAAAATAATAATAATAATCAACCAATCGCAGGCTGCCACGTGCCGCAAATAGTGTAAGGATCGATCCTTAGTTAGGGATTTTAAGGATCGAATCCTTAAGTTTTTGTGGAATCCACTAATTATTTAATTATTTTTCTGCTAAGGACTCCCCCTTAAGGACCCCCATTGCGAGTACTCTTAAAGTCTGATAAACGTCATTTATAATAAGTGAAATTAGGTAATAATCCGCGCAAAATAAAATTGCTATATGATTATCAAACTTATGTAATATTACGAAATCGAGGAATTCGGTTTTTCTTTTCAGACATGATAAGTAAGAGCATCCCTTTCACAAAATTTTTTTATTGGTATTGACATTTATTTACAAAATGATATCATTAACTATTTAGTGGAAAATTCAAAGCTAAAAACAAATAGAACCTGAAAAAGTAAAAAATTATTACAGTGTTGAATTGATACGTTTCAGTATATACACATGGACTTGTTCTGTAATATTAAGGACAAATATCGATTACTGGAATCTAAACCTTATATTATGCAAACTGAAATAATATTTATGTAAACTTGATATTTTCTCGTCAATATTAAGCAAACTGAAACAGGACGGGTGCATGCTTACAT
The DNA here is from genome assembly GCA_012274485.2 of Sinapis alba. Taxonomy (NCBI): domain Eukaryota; kingdom Viridiplantae; phylum Streptophyta; class Magnoliopsida; order Brassicales; family Brassicaceae; genus Sinapis; species Sinapis alba. The sequence continues at coordinate 44,731 of MU107040.1, read as the reverse complement.
CATCGAGCCCAAAACTATGAATTAATGATATTTTATTATGCTACGCAAACCGAAACAATGCATTATTCTGTTTCCATTTGTTAAAATAGTAATATTATTCCAATCAATTACCGTATATTAGAGCAATAATGTATTTTATCTTTTCATATAAATTGGCATAAATATTCGAATAACACAATATTAACTCAATATATATATTTAGTACTTAATTTGGATTATTCATATATTTTTAAATTATTTTAGATATCTTCAAAATATATGTTTTAGATATTATTTTTTGATACTAAATCAAAATAATTAATATATTTAGTTATATAAATTTAATTTGGATTTATTCGGATATCCAAAATATTTTAGTTCGGGTTTCAGTTTTTCGATACTAAATTTTTAAATTCATTCAGATCTTTAACCAGTTTCGATTTGGATTTAGTACTATTATTTGTATCGGATTCGGTTCAGTTATTTGAATTCGTTTTTTTTGCCTAGCCTAACCCGGTTAGGATCGTTGATGGACAAATTTAAATCATGCGCTAAAACCGGAAAAATGCAGGACCGTCTGATTAAAGCATTTAACGGATCTCAAACCGGTTCGGTTTTGGTGTTTGATCGTAATAAGTTGGTAACGAAGACGCAACGATACATAATAAATAAAAGCAGAATCTCTCTTTCTCTCTCTCTCATCGACAAAGTCTCCCTCCCTTCTTCGCACGGGGGAACTGGTGAGATTCTTAGATTAGATCTTGAATTTGTTTATGTTTCGTTCTTATCTATGTGTTAGGGCTTGCATGAAACTGATGCAATCGGTTAGGTTTCGTCATCCTCTTTTCGATTATGTTTTAGGGTTTCAAGATTCCTGAATCGCTCTTTGTTTAATCTTTTGTAGTGATGTTGACTCTACATGGGAAGCGCTTGACTCCGCGTGAAACCGTCGTTGAGGTAGTTCTCTCTCTGTCTTATGCTAGAGTTTGATTGTGTTTTAGATTTAGGGGTATTTGATTTGATGTTTTATTTATGGATATTATCAATATCAGGACTTAGGATCGATTATAGAATGTTTCTTTTTTTTTTTTTAATAATATACAGAATGTTTGTGTGGAGTAGCCACCACTGACAGATACCAGTGCATCATCTCTGAGACAATTGAAGATACGTTTGAATCAACAAAACAGATAAGAGCTTTTTCTCTGTTTTACTGATTTGTTTCCAAGTTTATTTTTGGCTTTAGTTTTATCAAATCCCAAAAAGATCATAGGCAGACACACTAATCTAATAGTGTTCTGTCAGATTCTTATTTGGGAACATTGTCCCGTTGCGTGAAGTCTAGACCCTGAGGAAATTAAACAACGATTGGTTGGTGGTAGTGCATGTCTAAACAAAGGATGGAAAGTATGACATTCTTTAGTTTACCCACGGCTTACATAACCAACAAGCGGCTTAAGAAAAGTCTTTAGACAGAGACTGTGTTTGTACCCACGGCTTGCAATAAAGTTTCTAGACAATGTTTATCAAACATGGGATGGATCAAAACGACCCACGGCTTACTAAAAGTCTTTAGAAAGAGACTGTGAAACACGTTGGATGGATCAAATGACCCAAGGCTTACTAAAAAGTCTTTAGACAGAGACTAAGAAACGTTTGATGGACGGCTTACTAAAAAGTCTTTAGACAGAGACTGTGAAACACGTTGGATGGATCAAATGACCCACGGCTTATGAAGTCTTTAAGACAAAGATTCTGAGTTACTCACGGCTTATGAAGTCTTTAAGACAAATATTGGGAGTTACCCACGGCTTATAAAGTCTATAGACAATGACTTTGAACCCACGGCTTATGAAGTCTTTAAGACAGATTGTGAGTTACCCACGGCTTATAAAGTTTTTAGAACCCACGGCTTATGAAGTCTTTAAGACAAATATTCTGAGTTACTCACGGCTTATAAAGTCTTTAAGACAAAGATTATGAGTTACCCACGGCTTATAAACTCTTTAGACAAAGTCTTAGTTGAAAACTGCTTATGAAGAGTCTTTAGACACTATCTACAAACGGCTTAAGAAAAGTCTTTAGACTGTGATTGTACCCACGGCTTACTAAAAAGTCTTTAGACAGGAGACTAAGAAACGTTGGATGGATTAAATGACCCACGACTTACAAAAAAGGTCTTTCGACAGAGACTAAGAAACGTTGGATGGATAATAACGACCCACGGCTTACCAAAAAAATCTTTAGAGAGTCAAAGACAGTGAATGTGTATACTGGAAGGATAAAACGACAAACGGTACACTGTAATGTCTTTAGACAATGGCTTGAGTTACCCACAGCTTACAAAATCTTTAAGAAAAAGAATGTGAGTTACCCACCGCTTATAAAGTCTTTAAGACAAAGAATGTGAATTACCCACGGCTTATGAAGTCTTTAAGACAAAGATTGTGAGTTACCCACGGCTTATAAAGTCTGTAGACAATGACTTTGAACCCACGGCTTATGAAGTCTTTAAGAAAACGATTCTGAGTTACCCACGGCTTATAAAGTCTTTAGACAGACTTTGAGTTACTCATGGCTTATAAAGTCTTTAAACAAGGATTGTGAGTTACCCACGGCATATAAAGACTTTGAGTTACCCACGGCTTATACAGTCTTTAAACCATAGCCCCAACAACTATTGGTTGGTGGTAGTGCATGTCTAAGCAAAGGATGTTTGGGGGACAGAATGTATGACTTACTTTAGCTACCCACGGCTTAAGAAAAGTCTTTAGACAAACTGTGTTTGTACCCACGTCCTGCAGTAAAGCTTTTAGATAAAGGCTATGAAACTTTGGATGGATCAAATGACCCACGGCTTACCAAAAAAGTCTTTAGATTTTACAAAGACTATGAATGCTTGGTTGATAAAAGGACCAACGGCTTACAAGAATGTCTTTAATCAGACTAAGACAATAAATATATTGATGGATAAAATGACAAACAGTACACCGTATAGTCTCTAGACAAAGACTGAGTTAGTAACCCACGGCTTGTAAAGTCATTAGACAAAAACTGTGAGTTACCCACGGCTTATAAAGTCTTTAAACAAAGACCATGACTTGAAAAAGGCTTATGAAGACTCTTTAGAAAATATTTCAAACCACAACGGCTTATGAAAAGTTTTTAGGCAAAAACTGAGTTGAAAACTGCTTATGAAGAGTCTTTAGCACTATCTACAAACGGCTTACAAAAACAACAAACGGCTTAAGAAAATTCTTTAGACAGAGACTGTGATTGTACCCACTGCTTGCAATAAAGTTTAAGACCAAGAGTATGAAACTTGGATCAAACAACCCACGGCTTACAGAAAAAAAGTCTGTACACACACAAATACAGTGAATATTTGGATGGATAAAACGACCAACGGTACACCGTAAAGTCTGTAGACAAAGACTGTGTTACCATTATGTGTTACCATCGTCTTATAAAGTCTTTTCACAAAGACCATGACTTGAAAGAGTCTTTAGACAGTATCTACCCACGGCTTATGAAAATTCTATAGACAAAGACTCAAATGAAAACGGTTTTTGAAGAATCTTTAGACAATATCTACCCACGGCTTATGAAAAGTTTTTAGAAAGACTCAACTTGGACAAAACTACCACACACTGCTAAGATTAATTCTGATTTTTGCAGGTACGCATGTGCTCAGAAGGTGCTCATTTGATGTGTAGCAGATTTATTTGTTATTATACATTCTGAATTTTGTCAGGTATGTATGTGATTTTTTTTTATAATTTAGTTGATGAAAATCACAAGAAGGAGAGACACATACATGAAGTAACGACTAGTTTTTATTTTTTAGGTTTGTGCTTCAAAAGCTGTCATTGACGCCAAGGCTTTGTTCAGGCAGGTATATGCTTTTCTTGACTTTTTCTCTTGTAAATTGGTATTTACATATGAAAAATTTACAAAGAAAGTTAAGTGATATATATGTAAACTATATAAACTGGAAATGATTATCTAAGCTCCATTTTTAACTGATATTTTATTTGACCTGACTTGTCAACATTTCTTTCATCGGTATAGCATCCGCTGATGAACTGGTAGATATTCTAATTTGATATATTGGAACATTACTTTGTATGTATACAGCGTTTGTAATCTCTATTGCATGTATTGCAAGGTCTCTAAGTTTGTCAAATGAATATATCTTGTAGTCTCTTGTAGATCAAAGTAGGTGAGAGACTCGTGCATATTGTGGTGGTAGTTTCCTCAAATTTTGAGTGTTTCTGTTTTGTGTTATACCCCTAGCCTTCAGTGGTCATTTTAAACTGTTGGTAATCTTTTTATAGTTTGGTGCTTGTATGTATTATAAGGTCTTTTATTTTATGAAATGAGTGTATCTTAGAGTCTCTGGTAGTTCAACGTATGTGAAAGACTGCAGATTGTAGTATTAATTTCTTTGAATATTTGATGGTTTGTGTTTTGTGTTTACCCTTAACCCTCGGTGATCACTGTAAACATGTGAAATGACATCTTCACAATTTTGTAATATTTGTTGATGATTACTACGTTAGATTCTATTTTATATCCCTTTGGTTTCTAAGTCTTGACAACATTTTCTCATTAATGTAGTATATGTGAGATTGTAGAAATTTATTGCTTAACGATAATTGACATATACATCAAAAATGTTTCTTAGAAAACTATTTTGATATCATTACTAACTATCCTTGATTTTGCATCTATCAGATTCTAGAAATGGATTTGCTAATATACCCGTTCATGAAAAGGTAGATTTTATTTTCTGGTGTTGGAACATTGAGTATTGTGTTTACAATATTAGTAGTAGTCTCTATCTTGATTGTTTGTTGTTTGGTGCTTGTATGTATCATAAAGGTTCTTATTTTCTGAAATGGATATATCTTGGAGTCTCTTATAAATCAATGTAGGTGAGAGTGAGAGAGATTCCTTCACTGTGGTAGTAGTTTTCTTAAGTGTTTCTGTTTTGTGTTATGCTGATGATGTGAAATGATACGTTTACAATTTTTGAATTCTGCATCATATCATGACGATCACATGTATAAATTTTACTTGTTGAAACTGAGTTTTTACAATAACATTGATTGAGAATTCTTTGTTGTGTGTGTATATGTCTTGGTCTCCTTGTTTTAAGAGTCGATGAAGCTTAGAAATCTATTGAATCAGAGTGTGGAGTTATTAGAATGTGCAATTGTTGTTTCTTGATTTTTTATGATTGATGTCAAATTCAAGAAAGTAGTCGTATCTAAAGTCTAGTTGTAAGCATGTTGAATATGCGTTCTGATCTTCTCTTCTCTTTAGGTCGACTAAATGTGATGTCACATATTTTTTTTTGGATATTCTTGACTATAGTTTATGTACAAAATCATCCAATTTTCTGTTTATTGTTAGGCAAAGTATCACATTCAATTACTGTTACATAAAATAATAATAGTCTATGTTTATGAATATAAGGACCGGCATAATGTGATTGATTGCTAAGCTAAAGTCATTTGAGAGTCCATGCTTTAGATGACTGCTATTGTAGATAGATTCAGTTGTAATCTTTAGCGAAAAATAAACTTAGTTGTTATTTAAAATAGATCATTTGAATGTTAATATTATGTACATAAAACAATAATGTATATGTAATTCTTTTAGCTGTGTTAGAATTTTCTTGCATTGTGATTGGTTTATCATATGGTCTATGAACTATTTCTTATATTATTCCATTTTAGTTACTCTTTAGAATATAGTTAGATATTTGATAAATTGATTTCTCGACTTTTTTATATATCATTTCTCAACCTTATTCGGAAAGAGACTATATGCATCTTTTTTTAGGACACATCTATGTCCATTCGTTTTATAATAGGGCAATTCTCTTAAATAGCCATTTTTAAGTTTTTGTCACAAAAATAGCTCTCAAAAAATAAAATGACAAAAATAGACTTTTTTTTTTTTGAAATTTTGATTTTTTTAATTTTTTTTTTGAAATTTGAAACCCTAACCCCAAACCCACCCCTTTACTCTAAACCCTAAAGTCCAAATTAGTTAACCCTAAGGGTATAAATGCATATAAATGAATTTTTTAGCTTCTAAAAAAAACATTTTGGTCATTTTCTTCCTTAAAAGTTATTTTTGTGACAAACAAACTAAAAGCGGCTATCTAAGGGAATTTCTCTTTATAATATGTTAATTATATTTTTTACATCTTTTTGTAACTAGATCTCACCCATTAACTTAATTGTAATCAAACGTGGAGTCGTTCATTTTTACATGATGATACTCCATCTTTGGCCTAGATCTAAGGAATAATCAAAATTCAATTTAAGCAATGGCCTAACACAAATCAAATTCTTTTTAAAAATATTAAAATCAGAATTTACAATCATGAGTGTTTTGTTTCTGCCTTAAAACACCGCTTCATTCGCAAGAACACATATCTCCCATTGAGTCCCACTCTTCTCTGCTCCAAAGGGAAAACTCTCTATTTGGCTAATTATTACTTTAAAACAAAATGGTTATTAAAATCCACAATTGTATTTATCCAATATGTCATAACAACTGAACATCTAATCCTCATTTGGTTTTATCTAAAGACTTCAAACATGGCATAAAATGTTCTTCCCCTTGGAACTCAAAGTAGAAGCACAATAAAGAGACCAACTCATGGGCTTAGCCACTCTACCTTATTCGGTAACACTTTGGTCGGTTCTTTTACATCTTAAAAGAGTATATATTTGATCTACTCCTTGGCTTTATACATTATAAAAAAAAGAAATAATATAAATTAAAAATTTAACTTTATTCGTACAAACTTTAGGCTCTAGAAAATGTCAACAAATAAAAAAAAGTAAGTATGAGTTTATGGTAAGTAATAAAAATCCCTTGATAACTTGTCACAGTTTCAGTCTTACAAATATTTGATGACAAATATCTGATGATTTCAACTGCAACATTTTCCTTTCTTTGTTTCGTTGATCTCTCCAATCTTTGTGCATTAACACACACAATTAATGTTTTCTGAAACCAAACACTAACTAAACTCACTTCCAACAATCTCACCTTGAGTCTCACTTTCCCGCTAATAGAGACAACATCACCAGTTTTTACCGTGGTTCCATTCTTGGTAACAGTTGCCTAGTTAACCCCAACGTCTCCACTACTGCGAAAGACGAATGAACTTTTTTCTCAGCAAACATGAGAATGCAATGAAATATCGAAAAGAGAATGGAAGCCTAAGTTACCTAATCATATCAACTAGCTTTGACCGTGAAATCTTGAAACCAGCACTAGCTACTGCATCAATTCTCAACGAGGCTTCAATTGTTTTGAAGGTATTAGTCCAAACAAAACAAAAGAATCAATCCAATGCAGAAACTCTTTTTGAAGGCAAGAAGAAAGCTAAAAATCATACCTAGGAAGTTCGTATTCAAGAGCAAGCAGAGGTATCTTACTACAAGTTACATAAACATTCCCAACCTATGAAAGATATTCATTCATAAGGTCAGAGTCCTGCTGAACAAGATCGTGGTTAATGGGTTATATAAATCTAACCTTGTCGAGAGCCAAAACAATAAAGTCAACTAGTTCAGGAACTATCAGGACCTGAGCTTCTTTCTCGTCCTTCATTACCATCAAAGTCAATTTTAATGGAGCTGAAGAATGTTGTTTATACAGAATCAACATAGATGATATATAACCTGAACTAAGATATCCCCCAACTTGTCCCTAGTGATTCCAGTGCCGAGAATCGCTCCAAGGAAGTCGCCATATATTTTTTTTTTTTAAATATTATTTTTAAAAAAAATATTTTCTTTAATTTATACATATATATATAGGGTATAAGAGTTCTTTTAACTTTTTTTAATGAAACATTTTAATTATTTTTTCCTTAATGGCTATTTTGTGACTAAAACTTAAAAATAGTTTATTTAAAAGAATTGTTCATATATATATCAACTAACAACATTATGGATTAAAAATATTTATGATTATATACACTTTTTGTTTTAAGTAAATAATATTCTGATATATACAATTGAATATACCATTTAAATATTAGTTCACGGATGGGATATTGGTCTCTGAACATTCAAACAATGTCATGTATATCATGGATAATAGAAAACACATAAATTGTTTTATTTTGCGTCAAATGTGAAAATATTTGTTATAATTCTCAATAATTGATATTTCAAATACATATGCTTTTGAGAAATATTCATATATGTTCTCTAATGCATATGTTGTACGAAAGTGGTTTCTATTCTTTTTTACAACTTATTTTATTCATATACAGTTAAAATATTTTTCAAAGTATCAAAGATATAATATAAACAAACTAAATGATCCCAACAATATTATATCATCTATTTTATATTAATATATTTTCCTAGCAAGTATATGCATTAATATTTAAGCTAGATTGACATTAGAAAATAGATTATTTTAACCCTAAACCTTTGGGTAAACCATAAACCCTAAACCCTTGAATAAACCCTAAACCCTTGGATAAATCCTAAACCCTTGGGTAAATCCTAAATCCTTGGATAAATCTTAAATCTTAGGGTAAATCTTAAATATTAGGGTAAATCCTAAATAGTAGTAATAGGATTATTTTAGGTTTTAAGATTTACCCAAAGATTTAGGATTTACCCAAGGGTTTAGGGTTTACCCAAGGGTTTAGGGTTTACCCAACGTTTAGGGTTTAGAGTTTAGTATTTAGGATTTATGGTTTTTTGAGGGTTTAGGGTTTTGTGTTTAGGGTTTAGAGTCTAGTGTTCAGGATTTAGGGTTTTACTGACGGTATTAGCAACGTTAAATTTTTTTAAAATTTTTTATTATTTTTCTATTTTTATTATTTTTTAAAAAAAATACAATAATATATGTCAAATTTTAATTGGGTGGTGATAGGTTCACCCTAGGGGGTGAACCCAAGAATAATTCTAAAAGTATTTAATATATTGCATGTAAGAGAGAGATAGAAGAATGAGCAAATGAAGTTTCAATAAGAAAATATTTATCCTCGTTCAAAACTGCTGCAAATCTTTAAATTCATGTGAGAAGACTCTTTTCCATCATTTCATGTCAGCTCCAACATGTATTTCACATTGTCATTTATAAGTGCCAAAATTATTATAAATAGAAAAGTTAAAACAATTGGTAAATATCCTAATTAGATATCGATACAGTTACATCTCTATTAGACATATTATAAAGCTATTTATAAGATTTAACTAAATGAAATCTTACTTTGTGAAGAAAAAGGAAACAGATGAGGTATACGTCTTACAACAACAGTAGAAGTTGAGAAACTTTATGTAACTATAATATTGTTATTACACTTGACATTGTAAACTTCTGTCTAAAATATTTCTACTATACTTTTCAAGGACTTACTTTTTTGACAAAGTACTTCTTAATATACATACAAAATAACATTATTTATACAATACTCAAAATCACGATAAATACTTCTATATACAGAGTTCTGAAATTTTTAACACTAGCTTCAGTTTTGTAAATATGTAAAAACAAATTCGCTTAACTTAGGAAAAAGCAGACCATTCAAATAATTGGTGTATATGTGACTAATAATCTGAGTGTAAACCACATGTATTATCAGTAACCATTTTGTTGTCTTTCTCATACACCATAACGATCAAGTAGAGTAACAAATTCTATGAGGGTCTGTTGCATATATTTTAGACATGATCAATACAACCGGTAACTCTTTCATAACATTATTACAATCATTTAGAAAACTCGGTTAAACCAAACGTAATGAAGAATCATGTGAAACATGTCTTGAAAAAATGATTCCTCGTCTCAGATGGAGCCTGAAAATGTCACAAACGATATACATTTATGAGAAATAATCTCAATGATCCAACCATTATAACTTCACATAAACAGAATGTCACAAAACACCACACAGTAATCTGAAAATGATTGCAAATCTCACATATTTACAACTTCATAGCGTAATGTCACAAAAATGTCACAAAACAATATCCATTTTTCAGAAATTTTCACTCAATGATCCAACCTTTATGACTTCAAATAGTCAAAATGCCACAAAATACCAAATAATAATCTGAAAATGATCTCAAAACTCACATGTTTACAATTTCTATTGAATAAATCACAAAAACGTTTTCAGAAAATAGTCTCAGAGAATAGTCTCAGAGAATGAATATATATAACTTCATAGAGAAACCCAAAATGTCCAAGAACATTCTCATGACAAAGAGGAGAAGACGTTAGTCACGTTACCCAATCATCATAGGCGGCAAGGAAATGATCAGCCTCAGAAGTTCGATTCCAAAAGGATATTTTATTGAAGTTAATCTGCATAAAAATGAAGAGCGATTCCAAAAAGATATTTTATAATAGTTCATCTGCATATAAAACAAAATCAAAATTAACAAAAAAATATATATGTATATATAAAAAATTTAAATCCAAAATAATATAAATCTATTAAATCAAAAGCATAGAATGTTCACAACACAAAAAGTTCAATTGCCAAAATAAGGAACAATTTCTTCAAAATCAACCATGAAATATGAAGATAATGAATCTAGCATGAAATATGAAGATAATGAATCTACCTAAGATTTATAGATGAGACAACAGTGTAGATCCAAAAGTTTGGAAAAAAAAAACTAAAGAGCGATCAAATCATATATGGCTTCAATAAAAAGTTCAAACTTATAATAGTTCATCTGTAAATAAAACAAACAAAAAGAATCACTTAACCAAAAATATGTGTATACATAAAATTTTAACATTCAAGAAGAATATAAATCTATTGAATCAATGCAACAAAAAATTTCAAAGCACAAAAAAACTTCAGTAGCTTCTTTTCTGTTAAGAATGTCTTATTTATATAGTACATCGTTAGACATTTCTAAATGATATAGCTTCTATGATAAGTTATGAGCTAGAATATTCCCTAATAAATTCTAAAAATATTATGCTTGTAAGGTAAAATTATTTTTAGAATATCGTGTTAGTAAAGGTAAATTTGAATAATAAAAAGAAAAATATTTTGGAAGTAGTTTACACCAGAATTTTGATTGACAAATCTTGTTATAGATATTTAAATATTAAATACATGATATTAGGAGAAAATATATCTCCTCAATTGATTGTAACAGCTTTTCGATTGACATATTAATCTACATATATAAATATAAAATATATATAAGAAGAAAATAAAAAACTCAGAGAGTATATTGCAACAGTTTTTTTATCGACATATTCCACAATAAATATTTAATAGTAGAATCACTGTTATTTAGAAAACTATAACCTATGAATCAAATATCATATAGAAAATATGTATAAAATAGTATACTACTCATGTGATAAATATGTATAAAAGGTCATACTTAAATTTATAAAAATTCATTGATTAAATAATTTGACATAAAACTATGTAGTTCATATAAATTTGGATAATATATATATATATATATATATATATGTATATATATTTTATTACGTAATAAAATTATATATAGTTATATCTTATATTTAACATAAAACTATATAATTCATAAAATCTGAAATTTATAAAATTTTCACTTTATAATATGAGAAAATTGTATAAAATCATATTGTAGTAGAAAGTTTTTTTTGTTAATATAATGTTATAAAAGTAGTGGTAAGATTGTATATAATAATATCCTAATGATTTGATTACTTTATAGTATTTGACTAATATAATGGATGGTCTACAAAAGTGAATTAAATTTAATAGTATTTTATTTATTTATTTTTAAATCAAAGCTTTTGCAGTCTAATCATCTATTTTAGCAAGTGTAATCCTAGTCACATATGATTGGATATCCTAAACAAATTTAGATGAGTCATAGTAGCAAACTAATTAACCAATAGAATTATAACAATTTCACTTAAGCATGTTTTCAATTAATAGTATGATGGGAGAAAATAACAATTTTCTATTTTTACTTTATAATTAGAGATTGTGATTTCTATGGGTTGGGAAGCATTAAGGAAACCTAAGTATAAGCCTAGATGAGAAGAAATGAAAGAACTATTGAAGGGAATTATGCCGCAAAATCGTAGCCCATTCAAATAGAAAATTAGAATGTTCCAACACATTTAAAGAAGGATGGAAAATGACATATTAAGGTCAACCAAGATTTATGACTTGTGAATGGATGTATTAGGGTTGAAGAAGCTAATGTAACCACGAGAAGTGAGTTTGGAGAAGAAAAAAGATAGTTGGTTTGTGCAGAATCCTAGATAAACCGTTTGGAGCGTATGTTGTGAACTATTTAAGTAAAAACAGTTTGAATTAGTTCATGCTGAATATGAGCATCATAATGAACTTGGAGGAGCAAATGACATGTGGAAGTTAAGAATTGGATGTCATAATTCTTGTTGAGTTGATCATAACTTTCAATTGGATGTTTTAGTTTATGGGTTAAATGGAGAAGGTTGAGCTGGTTGGTGGATTTCTTGCTTCATAATCTTGTCCTACTTCACTTACTTGCTTGTCTGCTTCACGTGTCTGTCCGATTCACCTGCTTGCATGTCATGCCACCTTGTGCCCTGTTTCACCAGCCTTGTAAGTTGCTTGCTTCAGCTGCTCTCGATGACGCAAAACCGAGTGTCGGTCGACGTTTGTTACTTCCTAAGGTTGGTTGGTGGCTAAGGAGTTGAGTCAGGCCAACCTTCTTCTTTATTCTAAACAAAGCAAAATGGGAGATCATATCCCTCACTGCTAAAACATCTTCTGAAACATAAGATTTTGAAAAATTTTGCTTATGTAACAACATATTCTACGAATTTTTTATATTTGTCTATTAAGCTTACTACGGAAAAAGTACTCAGAACTCTCTTAGGTCAATCTTACGGAAATGCAATTTTTTTTGGTTAAGTTTGATTACAATAATAAAGCCCATTGCAGCATGAGTTTACGATATAAAACATAGAAACTAAATTCGCAGAATAGCCACAAAACTTGAGTTTTCCAAAAGAGCTTTAATACAACCAAACTTGATAACAACTTACGGAACAACATTCGTAAAATTAAACTTGAAAACATTTTACAAAACAACACTTGTAAAGCTAAACTCAAAACATTTTACGAAATAACTTTTGTAAAAATAATTTTAAAAACATTTTACAAAAGAAACTTTCTTAAAATTAGACTCGACAAGGTTTTACAAACAATTTTTGTAAAACTAAACTCGAAAACATCTTACAGAATAACATTCATAAACTTAAGCTCAAAACCATTTTACGAAATAACTTTCGTAAAATAAAACTCGACAACATTTTATGAAGCAGCTTTTATAAAATAAAACTCGATAATATTTTACAAAACATTTTTTGTAAAATTAATCTCGACAATATCTTACGAAACATCATTCGTAAAATTAAACACGACAATATTTTACAATACAACTTTCGTAGAATAAAAACTTGACAATATATTACAAAAAAAATTTGAAGAAAAGTCGAAGACATTTACGAAATGACACTCATAAATGAAATTCAAAAAACAATTCGACAACCTTAGAAAAATCAAACAAGATCGTACGAAATGATCAACGAATAAGAAAAGAGATGGCGTGAGAGCTGAGAAGTGAACATCGCCCATTAGCCTCTCTTCACAGTCTCATCGTCCTCTCTCTCATTCCTCCTCCCTCATAACCTCTCTCCAAAGCCTCATCGCCCATCAAGCAGTCCACATCGCCCTTCGGACCTACTGATTGCCATCGGATCTTCCTGATCGCCCTTGGCATGTCCTGATCGCCCTTGGCATCTCCTGATCGCCCTTGGCTCTTCCTGGTCACCCTTTGCATCTCCTGATGTCCTTATCTATTCCGGATTGACCTTTATGCCTCCTCATCGCCCATTCCTCTATTCATAATTTTCACTTGAATTGTATCTAAAACGCTCTTTTTTCGCACTCGAAATTGTTGTTGACATTTTACGGAGAAAACAAGAAATCTCTTCCTTAAAATTTAGCCAAATGTTAAGTTGGAAACTGTTAACTTAAACACCAATATGTTTTCAATGAAACAAAATGATTTTGATAATTTCAAAAACAAACGGCACAAAAAATGCAAGTAGGATCAAATTGACAATTTTTCCAAGACAATATCGTAAAAACGTGTAAGTCGTAAAACGGTTCAAAACAGCCTAAAACACGAAACAGCTCAGTTAAGACTTAACACGTAAAGTAGCCTATTCTCAGTTATACTTTAATTTACTTTAAGGTTAAAGAAACAGGATAATGGAAGATTTTCCAAAAAGGTATATACTCAAATCTCGACACAAATAAGGAAAGATCGGAAAATGAAAGATCTGGATCTAGGGGAAAAAGGCAACCCGGCCGACTTTGGGAGACTATATAGTCAAAAATTTCTATTCCTAAAATCCAAACGAGTTTTCCACGAGTTCCTTATTCCTTTTCGTAAAAGCAAAAATCTGGATACTGAAACTTGGATCGGAAGATATGGATCGACAAACCAAACCGCAAATTGGGCTTCAGCCAAAACGCGGCCAAGAACATAGAGAAATCCAGGAAGAATATTTTTTTACTAGCCATAGGGGGTGGATAGACAGGAGGATAAGAATGGGAAAAATAGAAAGCAAAACAGAGAAGAGACAAACCCAAATCTCCAAAAAGACTAAGGTACCGCATAAGTCAAACATATTTGCATAAGGATACGTGAACAAACTTTGTATATTTTATCCCAGAGAAAGATTAAAAAAAAAACTCTATCCAAACATGAGATGCTCGGAAAAACGTTCTTTTGGAAGTTTTATTGAGAAATTGTGAGCTTTACTAAACAATCTTTCATAAAATAAAATTCGGAAAGTTCACACACAAAAACTCTTGTAAGAAAATCTATATGATAATCTTCCGCAAAAAAACTTTCGGAAAATCCTTGCGTAAACACATTTGTAAAACAAGCAAAACAGTTTCGAAAGTATACAAAGCGATCAATGGAGAAGAGAAAGGACCAAAAAAGGTTCCATCACTCATGGGACCCACCTCCTTCCTCCTCTCTCTTCCTCAGTGCCCACCAAGCACTTCTCATCTCCCATGAAGCTCCATGGGGTCCACTTCTCTCCTCTCCTTGCTTATCATCGCCCATTAAGCTTGGCATCTTGATTCTTATTTCTCATCAAGCATGGCAACATGATTATCATCTCCCATCAAGAATGGCAACATGATTCTCATCGCCCTTCAAGCATGGCAACATAATTACCATCACGCTCCAAGATTCATCTCTCTTCTTAATCGCCCACCAAGCATTCCTCATCGCCAATGAAGTTCCCTATCTCTTGTCTCTTCATTCTACATCGCCCATGAAGCTCCCTAATGACTTAATCACCCACCAACTGTCCCCATGTCACCTTATCCTCGAGTCTTCATTGTCTAAGCATCCTCTTCTTGAGTATTCATTGCCCATGGACTCTCTCTTCCTCTTCATTGTGTATTTTCATCGCCCATGAAGCCTTCTCATTGTCATGTCCACTGTTCATCATGTTCTTGATTGAATCTTGTTTGAAATGTCCTTTGTTTCGTCACAATCAGAGTTTTCATTAAGATTTTACGGAGAAAACAAGCAAGACGTTGTTTTCTAGTAAACGTTTAAGTCAAACATCTAGTTGAGAATGGTTAACTTAACACCATCATGTTTTCAACAAAATGAAATGATTTTCATCAATTCATAAGACCAACGGCAAAAACTGTTAATCGGACAAATCAACGATTTCTCCGAGAAAAGTCATAAAACGGTCCAAAATGACCTTAAACACAATGAAAGTCCAGTTATGACTTGAAATGAATAAGGAAAAAGAAGGATAAATAGAAGATTTCCAAGGATAAACTCAAATCTCGAGCAGATAAGAAAAACTCTCCAGAGAAGATAAACCTGCATATCAATGGATAAGGAAAGGTGTTCGGCTCTAGAGGCATATATTAAAGCATATTCGGGGCAGGAATAAAAGAGAAGATTGGAGACCCTTAGAAACACTCTACACTTAGAAACCTTATGATTTATTTTTGCCATACTTTTTTTGTATCGCTTCCACTCTATTACTAGACGAACATCGCGAAAGTAGTTCGATCTCTTGTTCAACTCTTTGTAAACTTAACTACATTTGGCTTGATCCTTGAAAAGGGTAAGTAGGCAACCTTTCATATGGTTCAATCCAAAATTAATAGAAACCTTTTCCGCACCTCTTTTTGTTTTTCCGTGTTTATGTGGTTACGCGGAGAATCCAGACTTTCATGGAAAGATACGTGTTCTTTCATTATAAAATTTGACAGCGCGAATTTTGGTTCCCACAATTGTTGCATGGCTGATCAAGTCAACTTTGACTTAGACTAGATCAGGGGCGTTACAAAGGTGGTATCAGAGCAAGGTTATTCTAAGTTCATATGGAACTCTTTTAATGTTTTATCGAGTCAAATGAGTCGCAGAAAAGCAGCTAGGAAATCAGCTAGCTTCTCTTTATAGTTATAAAAAATTAGGTTTTACCCTTTCTTATGCAGGCGCTTATGCATTGTTGCACTTGCACCAGTCATTCATTGAAGGATGATGGATGGATAAATGGATGGGAGGTCATGAACATGAATAACAATGAAGGAAGATAGTTTAGATACTGAGGGATATGATCATATCGAAAGAACCAAGCATCCCTATCAAGAGTGCTTAACTGGTTTATCAAACTAGATATAGAAGACCATGAACCATGGTTTGTTGGACAGAAGTTGGAGAAAGAAACACAATGAAACCAGGCTTGCTAAAAGAGAGAACATGACGATTAGAACCGGTTAAAAGAGAATGAACAAGGATCAGATTATGCATTATCAGTATGCTGGACAAAACATAAGGGAGGTCAGGTTTGGAATAAGAGAACGTGTATATTTGAGAGTAGCATTTGTGGTCTGAACCTGATTAGATTGGTTGATCGTGCATGTTCTTGTTTGATTTTTGCAAAGTCAATCAAGTTAACTCTAACCAGAATATAGGTGTTACCTTCAGGTATAACACTTCACCACATATTCTACAATTCCATGTCACAGAGAGACTTGTGTGATCCAAATTTAATAGAACAAGAGTATAAATGAAAAAACAACCAGACCAAATTTCACCTACCCAAAAGGACCACAATGGATAGGTGAGGTGAATTAAAAGTGAGAAGAAGGATTTCACTAGTGGAAGTAGTCGGGGCGAAAACATCAAAAATTGTGGGAAGATGAGAAAAGTTTTGAGTGACTTAGTCGAGTTTTTTGAGAATCCAAAGAGTCTCAGGGATTTGTACAAGAAAATATTAAGAATGCAGGAGAATTCTATTGAGGGAAGAATCTAATGACCAATACGAAGAACTGACATGTAGCCATAAGAAGACCAGTTTTCCCGGTAATAGTCAATACATTATTCAAGAGAACAAAAGTGTTTAATGAGTACATGAAGGTTATAAATGGGTTAAATAAAGCTTATATATACTGTGCAGGATGGTATGATCGTTAAGTATCATATGCGATCGACACAAGTCAATCGGTTTGTCCATTAAAGTGACCAAGCACCCAAGAATGGTCAGAGTGAATCCAAATCTATTGGCCTTTATTTATGGTTTTGGAAATATTAAAGAAACCTAATTATAAGGCATAATGAGAAGAAATGGAAAAATATTTTAAGGGAATTATGCCCCAAAGCCGTATCCCATTCAAATAGTCTATTGGAATGTTCAATTCATTTCAAGAAGGATGTGAATGACCTATTACGGTCAATCAAGATTTATGATTTTTGAAGGGATGTATCAGGGTTGAAGAAGCTCATTTAATCACGAAAAGTGGATTTTTAAAAGAAGGAAGAGAGTTGGTTTGTTCAGAATCCTAGATAAGCCGTTTGAAGCATATGTCACGAACTATTTAAGTAAAGACCATTTGAATTGGTTCATGATGAATGTGAGCATCATAATGAGACTTGTAGGATCCAATTATATTGGGAAGTTAAGAACTGGATGTCATAATTCTTGTTGAGTTGACAGAATTTCCAGTTGGACGTTTCGGTTTATAAGTTAATTGGACAAGGTTGAGCAGGTTGGTGGTTGTCTTGCTTCAGAAACTTGTCCTCATTCACTTACTTTCTTGTTTGCTTCACCTGTCTGTATGTTTCACCTACTTACATGCCATGCCACCTCATGTCATGTTTCACCAGTCTTGTAAGCTGATTGCTTCAAATGCTTATGATAATGTGAAGCTTATGATAATGTGAAGCCGAGTGTTAAAAGTGTTGGAAATCAGCTTCGGTTCCTTCAAACTTTCTAAACAAGTGTGATATAGTGGCAGGATGATCCACTTTGGTATCTCTAGTAATCTCTGCAAACAACTTTCTAAAAATGGTGCTAAAGTGTGGTTAGTCAATAATAAATCTTGATCATAGTCCCCTTCTTGACTCAATAAAACTTTTTGAAAAACTTATATATATATATATATATCAAATAAAACATAAAACTCAAAACAAATCAAATAGCGTTAGCGAACCTCCCCCAGACTTAAATTACATTGTACCCAATGTAATTCATCCTGGATTGGTTAGAAAAATTAAATCATAAGTAAATAGTTTAAGAGAGAAACTCGATACCAGACTCTGTAAAAGAGTATCGATCGATGTCACGATGTTGATGTCGACTGATGGTCATGATCCATGGTCGATCGATGTGGATTCTTCATAATTGATTGACGGTACACCTATAAGTTTCTACTTTTTTTAAAGTATAAAACTCAAAATATAACACAATATTAGTAAACCTCACCCAGACTTAAACAACACTATCACTAGTGTTATACAGTCTGAGATTGGTGAAGAAAATAAATCAAAATGACCAAATTTAACAAGGAAAAAAGATATACATGTTTGCTGATGGTGACCATCGATCGACACAGTTAAGTGGCGATCGATCGATACCAGGGTTACTCCGTCGATCGACAGTCATCAAGTGTCGGTCGATTCTATGTGCAGACTCATGTTCCTTGATCTAAAATAAATAAAACACAAACAGTCAGTGCTACAGTAATGCATCTACAGTGTCGATCACCGGTTCTGCTAAAGTGTCGATCGATGTCTTTGCTACAGTGTCGATCACCGGTTCTGCTATAGTGTCGATCGATGTATTTGCTACAGTGTCGATCAATGCTACAGTGTTTCTGCTACAGTGTCGACACTGTTCACTTAAAAAAAAAATTACCTGAAATCAATAAAAATGAAAAATCAGTAATAAATAAAAATATAACCATATTTAAAACAAACCTAACAGTGGGTTACCTCCCACTAAGCGCTTATTTTTAGTCATTAGCTTGACTTTGGAGTTCTGATTCAGTTCTGATGAGATTGGGGACTTGCTCCAAAACAATTCCCAATGTCTAAGTCTTCAGCTTCATCATCCTTTTTGTGAAAGCCTCCACAGACTCTTCTCCTTTATCTATCATCTCATCTTTAAGGAGTGCTCGAAGCTTTGCAAATGGCTGTGAGAAGCATCTGCTGCGCACTTTGTACTTCCTAACACCATCAGAGAAGTGGGGAATAAATGATAATTGAGGACCGTCCTTGGTCCTTTTCCTCTTCTTCCAATTCCTCTTCTTCTTTCCCCCAGACTTGTCCGATCTCGTGGTGCCGTCCTTTTTGAAACGATTTCTACACACATCGAACATGTTCTGCTCTGATATGCGCTCGGTGTCAATCGATGGTATCCGATCGGTGTCGATCGATGGTATCTGGCCGGGGGAGATCGATGGTATCTGGTCGGTGTCGATCGATGATGCTTTTGCTGGCCCTTCATCGACTTCACCTCTACATCTCGACCCTCTCTGATAAGCTACTGCAAACATATGATCATCAAATACCCCGTTGTATGAACCTAGATGTGTACCTCTATCTGGTGGGATAGGAGATTCAACTTCCAATATAGCACAAGGAACCACAAACTTCATAGGGCCATGTATCAACTTCACTCTTTTGTGAATCCCATCAGCTTCTTCTACACAAATAGATGGTTGCAGATGTTTTGGAACAACAAGGTGTGAACCTTTGGACTCATGCATTCTCTCCTCAACTGTTTCTGGTTCAATTATGTAACATGACTCTTCGTCCAATGATGGGTGTCGATCAATATCAGGTGGTGTTTGTCGATCGATGGTCTCCCTTGAGTGTCGATCGATTCTCTGATGTTGTTGTCGATCGTTGGTCGCCCATTGATGTCTACCGGTATCGTCTTCTTGGTGTCGATCGATATATGGTGTGTACCGTCGATCGATACTGCCAACAAAAGAGGTTTCAGTTGGGATCAATTCTCCTTGTTCTGGTGTATCAACATTCTGCTGATTGGTGTTCACTATTGGCCTTTCTGATGAGCGGTGTGCATTTGGGCTTGACATGGGCGGGTGTCGATTGATGCTCGGCTGCTGATGTCGATCGTAGTCACCCGTTGATGTCGACCAATGTCGTCTTGTTGGTGTCGATCGACGGTGTGCGTTTTAACACAGTACAAGTTGGAAGGATGCGGGTGTCGTGTGGCGAAGTCTGAGTGGCTCTGAACTTTTATTGTTCCTACACACTCTTCAATGGGTGTCGATCGATGCTCAGCTGATGGTGTCAATCGATGCTCAGCTGATGGTGTCGATCGGTGCCAGTGCAAGCTGACAAAGGACATAGAACTTTCAACTAGAAAAGCACCTTCTTCCAGCTTCTCATGCTTGATTACTTCCCCAAAGGTATTATCTAAGATGCCATCAAAATGATGCGTCTTTCTCTCCTCAGCTTTCTCTTTAACCAGAGCTTCTTGCTTCTTTACAGCTTTTGTTGTCTGAAAAAACTGAGTGTCTAGCATCATGACATGGGCGTCCAAGGCTTCAAATTTTCCATTCAGCTCTTTGTGGATATAATCCAACCTCAGATTTAAGTATGCACTTGTCATCTGCTGAATTTCTATGACTCGTTCCAGAATAGATTTCATACTCTGATATATATAATTCTCGTCCTCTTCTATAGCCTATTCCACCAATGAGACTTAATGTACAAAATCAGTTTTGTCCTCGACCTCAATGATCTTGTCATTGTTCATAACACATGACTGCATCTTGTGAGTATCCATATTCCTAATATTGTTGCTAGACATAAAATTTTGAATCAGTCTTTTAGCTTCCTCTGAAGTCTTGGTTTCAAAGGGAAAATTTTGAATCAGTCTTTTAGCTTCCTCTGAAGTCTTGGTTTCAAAGTTCCCTTCGCTTGCACGATCCAACATTATATGATACTGCACATTAATACCCTTGCAGAAGAATCTCATCCGTTGAACCTCTGTGAAACCATGATGTGGACAGTCTTTTTGGTATCCCATAAATTTTTCCCAAGAACTTTCGAACCCTTCAGTAAGTCCTTGAGAGAATGTCAAAATCTTATCCTTAGCTCTTCGGTCTTCGCATGATAAAAAAAAAATTAGACATAAACGCAGTCTTGACATCGCTCCAGGTAGTGAGAGATCCTGGTGGTAGAAGTTTCAGCCAAACAACTGCATTCCCATAGAGAGAATACTTAAATAACTTGCAGAGGAGATACTATGTAGTTCCTTCATGCTTTGGGATGCTAAACACAAAATCCTCTAGTGTTTCAAGGTGGTCCATGGGATCTTCATGGGGAAAACCATGAAAGGGATGCTCGCACACATAATTAAAGTATGCATGTCTTATATGGCCGTCGATCCCTTGAATTTCTCGAGGTTTAATCGCAGACCTGTTAACATAGAGTTGAGTAGGCCTGATCAATTATGCTATCGATTGATGCTTGTCTTTTTCTGTCTTCCCGCAAATAGTATTGATCGAAGGCAAAGTGTGGACGTCGATCAATGTCTTGATGTTAGTATCAGTCGACGGTGAAGTATTGGTGTTGATCGATACTTGTTTTTCTTCGCTAGCGATCGCTGCTTGGAGGGTGTCGACTGCCCTCTTAGACTTATGGATCGTGCGTGAATCAGCAGGCTCCTTCTTTGAAGAACCCAAAAATCCTCTCCTCATTGCTTCCTAGTACTAATATGTATGTACCTAAAACACAAAGATTTTTTTATATAAGTAAACTAATATAGAAAAATACCTAGACTAAATCAAACAAATTAAGTCTAATGATGAATCTTTGCTCCCCGGCAACGGCGCCAAATTTGACAGGAGGGTTTTTATGTATTTCAATGCAAAGTCTATCAAATTAACCCTACGAACTACTCTTGCCAAGAGAAGTCAAATTGTAGTATTTAGGGATTGAATCCACAGGGAGCGTGGGCACACAATAAACTCAATACAGTCGCGATTAAACTAGGCAAATATATTAATAAGCAGTAAATAAACTATATCAGATAATTGATTGATTGGTAAGTAAATAATAATAATAAATAGCTAGATCTAGGGTTTCATGCAAGTGGATTATAGAGGATAGAAGCTAAGGGTATTAATCAAAGAACTTGATGTCCGATGTCTCAGCTCTCGCTTGTTTACACGAAATGACCGTCGATCAGTGGCAATGATCCTGCATCGATCGATGGTCTCTTGAGTTCACTAAATTAACTAAATCAACTCTCGTTTATTTCTAACAACCTAGCTCAACATGATTAATTCTTGTAGTAGACCATGCTCTCGCTTGCGTGTAACTATCCTATGATTGTGGTTCTAGTTAAATACTCTAGAACACAAGCCATAAACACAATTCTACTGATAGATCTAATAATCACCCTAGCAATTATATTGTTTGGCTAATCCATCAATACCATTAATAAACCCTAAACCTAACAAGAGATCTACTCAGACATGATATTTGTCACATAAATCATATATGAATAGAATATATATAATATAAAGAACCAAAGGAGTTCCAGGAAGACTCTTAAGGAGTTCATCCTTTCTCTCCTAACCCTAGAACAATGAATAGAAGAAAATGTTTCGTAGCCGTCAACAATGGCTTAGAAAATATATAAATAGGGTTTTAAGTCGTCCAAGGGCATTTTGGTAATTTGTGATGGCTTATGGGCTTAAGTCGGCCATAAAATAAGTCGGGCATGTCTTCTGGGATCACCGTCGATCGACGCCAAGGCTGTGCCATCGATTGACACTCATTCATCTTCTCGGCAGCTTCCTCTCGTGAGGCAAACAGACCACTCTCCAGTAAAACAGACATAACTTTGGCTCTAGGATGGTGATTGACCTCAAACCGGTGGCATTGGAAAGTTAACTCATAGCTATATCTTATTTCAAAATATAAGTTCAATATAACCATAGGAAAATCTCCATCCATAGCTAAATATCTAACGCATCTGCGCAGTTCTGCATCTCTAAAAGTTCCAGAATCACCAAAGTTCTCCAAAACGTACATGAACCTGAAAATACTCTAAAACATACTCAAAAAGCATATAATAGACTCTAAATAAGTCTGATATCATGGCACAATAGTGGTAAATATCATGCCCTATCAAGAAGCTCAGAGGAAAAGTTAAATCATGGAAGAACAGATTTCTCTCTTTTGTTGGTTCTATGCAACTGATTAAATTTTTACTCATGATCACAGTGAATTTGTGGGATTTTTTTTATCGTCTCCCTAGTAAATACATTAAGGATATAGACCAGATATGTTCTTTCTTTCTATGGACTGGTCCTGAACTGAAAGTTTCAGGGGCGAAAGTTGTTCGGTGTGAGATATGTATGCCTACAAGTGAGGGATGCTTGGGATTTCATTCCCTTAAGGAAGTCAACATAGTGAATGGGTTGAAGTTAATATGGAGATTTTTTCGGGGAAATCTCTATGCAGATGGATTCGCATGTACTTTACAAAGAAGATAAACTTTTGGGAGATCAGTGCCAAGTCACAACAAGGTTCTTGGAAGTGGAGAAAAATATTAAAGCTAAGAGGGATTACTAAAACATTTCATATGAAGTCCATTGGGAATGGGAAAAGCACTTCATTTTGGTATGATCGATGGCTAGATATGGGTATCCTGATGGATTTGATGGGTGACAGAGGTATAGATGATCTTGGTATTAGATGGTAAGCTACGATGCAAGAAGTTATTTATTTCACGAGAAGAAGCAGAAGACATCGTATATATGTACTGAATGAGGTTGAGCAGCATATTATTTTGTCGTCAAAAAAAAATCTCTATACTGAGATATTTGAAATATGCTTCATCAAAAAAAACAAGAAGTTGAATGGGCAGAGGGAGTTTGGTTTAAGTATGCTACTCCTAAAGTCTCATTCATCACCTGGTTGGCTATGTTAAATCGACTATCTACAATGGATTGAGTTGTGAAGTGGAGCAGTGGCATTGATAGTACTTGTGTTTTGTGTAGTAATGCGACGGAGTTAAGGAGTCACATATTCTTTGAGTGCACTTACTCCTTGGCAATTTGGGAAACGTTAACTCGAGGAATCTTAGGAAGAAGGAATACAATTTTTTGGCTTACCATATCAGGGTTTGTGGGAGACATAACACTCGATCGTATTCCAAAATTTTGTATCAAATACTCTTTTCAATGTGGATGAAATCAATGTCATCATGATGAAGAATCCACCCTGCTGCCACCATGGAGAAGCTTATCAACAAGTCTATAAGAAATCGCTTGTGTTTGCTAACGAGTGGTGACAGCCAGTACCAATGCTCTCTCGTTTTGATTTGGATCGAGACTAAGTTCATAGGTTTTTATAGGAGTTGGTTGTAAGTTTTTACCACTGAAGCATTAGATGTAAGGGCTTTTTGCAAAAGTGACTCAAAACTTGAAGTCAATTGCAAAACCAACCTCTGATTTTTTTTGAAATTTTGATTTTCTCTTTTCACCCTAGAATTTTCAGATAATTTGCGAAAATGCCATTAATGTAAAAAAAATTTTTTCGAAAATGTGTGTATTACCATATCAGCCTCATCTTCATCAAGTATTTACAATATTGCCATTGGCTTCAATACACCAACCACCATGAACAACCAATTTGAAGCTTTTAATGCTTCTAAAAATAGATTTTGACTTTCCTTTTTCGTTTGTAAAGGTTAAAAAACTTCATCTCTTTTACTTTCTCTCTTTAATCATCCAAAAATACAGAAGATTTTGATTCAAAATTTTGTAAGGTTTATAGAGGTATTTAACGAGTGGGGCGCCCATGGTTCTTGGTCATTAACGAGTTGGTCGCTCAAGTTGGTCGTTTTCTGTGGTATTGGAGAAGCTACACAGGTTATCTCAGTTGTAAAGGTATGAAATCGATTTTTTACCCAGATTTGTTCGTCCTGAAGACCTCCATATAAGTCTTCTAGTTGGAGAAGACTTATATGAAAGTCTTCTGGTCAAATAACAGGTTAGTTTTTGCAATTGACTTTCTTGGTGTCTTTTTCAAACGAGTCATATGGAAGTGGGAAGACTTCCTGGAAGTCTCCCAACATTTCTTTGTTAACAAAAAAAAAACGCGAAGACTTACACGTAAGTCTTCTAGAAAACAGGTTTGTTTTTGCAATTGACCAAATTGTGTGAGAAATTTGACTTTCTCAGAAGACTTACTTGTAAGTCTTCTGGGTACGATTCAACTAAAGTCTTCTCAACTTTCAAAATTAAGTCTTCGAACCGTTGGTGTAAGTTTGCTTAGGTTACTTTTGCAATTAACAATAAAAACTTAAAATAAGTCATTTCAACCAAAAGACTTACAGGGAAGTCTTCTGGAGTTTTATTACGGGATTCTGGTCAAGAAAGACTTACGA
Organism: Sinapis alba; assembly: GCA_012274485.2. Classification (NCBI taxonomy): domain Eukaryota; kingdom Viridiplantae; phylum Streptophyta; class Magnoliopsida; order Brassicales; family Brassicaceae; genus Sinapis; species Sinapis alba. Next base: position 18,964 of record MU107040.1, on the reverse strand, counting down.
CAGAAGACTTATTCGTAAGTCTTCTGTCGGAAGACTTTCCTGTAAGTCTTCTGGTTAAAATGACTTATTTTAAGTTTTTATTGTTAATTGCAAGAGTAACCTAAGCAGACTTACACCAACGGTTCGAAGACTTAATTTTGAAAGTTGAGAAGACTTTCGTTGAATAGTACCCAGAAGACTTACTTGTAAGACTTACTTGTACCCAGAAGACTTACTTGTAAGTCTTCTGCGAAAGTCCACTTTCTGACACAATCCGGTCAATTGCAAAACAAACCTTTTTTTCCTAGAAGACTTACTTGTAAGTCTTCTCCGGCAATTCGATTTTTTTTTAAAATCAAAGAGAGACTTCCCGAGAGGTCTGCTGTAGAAGACTTATCTGGAAGTCTTCTATTGTAAATTTCCAATTGCAAAAGTGACCTCTCCGGAAGACATACCCGTAAGTCTTCTTGCGAAGACTTCCAGGAAGTCTTCTTAGTCGATTTTTAATAAACTTTCATTTTCTCTAAACATATAGACTTTTAAATATTTTCTTCTTATATTAACCAAATACTAAGGCTACTGAATGAAATTTGTACCTTAATAGGTGGTAATTATGAGGTTCCCTATCAACATTATGGTTTTTAGCTAATGATAGAAGGTTATATTGATGTTCTATGTTATCTAATGTGTTTTAATTATATTTTTTTCAGATGATGCGCCACTTACCGGTAGTCTATGGAGAGTGGTTGGTGAAAGATCATTCTTGGGAATTTGTGGTTGATGGTGTCAAAGGAGCGAGAATGTTCTTTTTGACCGAAGGTTCTACACATGAGGAACTTGTTCAAATGGCTCAAGAAGATTATAACCTAGACATGAACACAGAGGTTGTGGAGTTGACCTACTCATTACCAGAAGCAATGATGCAACAGATGGCTCCAGCATCCTTCCCTCCTATTCATGTTACAAGTGATAGACAAGTTCTGAACTTGATCGAGATAACTAAAACGCATTATGTACGTCTTTTTGTATCAAGCCGAGGCAAATTTGGAAACAAAGAAGCTGAAGATAGTAATGAAGCTGAATCTGAAGCTGAAGCTGAAGAGGGTAATAAAAGGGAAGAATATGAAGCCGGGGAAGAATATGAAGCCGGGGAAGAATATGATGATAACTTGTCTGAAGATGGAGAAGATGGTAGGGATAAGAATGCTGATATCCCTTATTTTGATGAAGAAGTTGACGATGCTGAAGATTACAGTGTTTTTGGAAAAGTTAAAGACGAGGAAGAGGTAGAAGAAGATGATATGGGTTTTGAGGAATTGAAAGAGGCATATGATAGGGAAGGATGCACTGGTATCAACGACAATATCTATGTCAACCAGAGTTTTGTTAGTAAGGATGCATTGGTTTCAGAGTTGCGGTTGACAGCGGTGAAGAAGAGGTTCTCCTACAGAATATACAAGACAACAAAAACTCTACTTGTGGCAAAATGTCGTGTTAATGGGTGTGCATGGAAGCTTAGAGCAAGTGTGAAACATGGAGCGAACACTTTTTGGGTAACCAAGTATGTGAAAGACCATACATGTTCGGTGACAGACCGGATAGCTCAGCGGAAACGAAGTGCTCCAAAGTATATTGCTAGTCTTTTCTTAGATCGCGTTGGAATCATTGATGGGTTAACTCCGCAGCATATCAAAGATGCAATGAAGAAGATGTTTGGCATGAATCTAGATTACACCACTTCATACCGAGCATTGTTACATGCTCAAGAATTGGTGAGAGGTTCAGTAGAAGATGGGTATGAGCGGCTTCCTTCATATTTGGAGCAACTCTCGTTAGCAAATCCGGGTTCTATCACAAGTATAGAGCTTGATTCTAAGAGTAGATTTAAGTATCTATTTATATCCTTTCGAGCTTCTATAGTTGGGTATCAGTATCAGCGAAGGGTAATCGTGGTGGATGGAACTCACCTAAGTGGAAAGTATGGAGGTGTTATGTTAGTTGCAGCTGCACAAGATGGTAATTTTCAGATATTTCCATTGGCGTTTGGAATCGTTGATGCTGAAAACAATGAATCTTGGGAATGGTTTTTCAAAAAGTTGAGGAGTTGTATTACTGATGAATATCCCATGGTGATAGTCTCGGACCGGCACGCATCAATTCAATATGCATGTGATAAGGTGTTTCCTTGGGCGACTCGAGGCATCTGTTATTATCACTTGCAACAGAATATTGTCCAAAAGTATAAGGGAAAGCATCTCTTGTATTTGGTTAAAGGTGCTGCATATGCTCATACTCATTATGATTTTAACCGGTACATGGAGGAGATACGGAGTGCAAACCCTGATCTTGCAACATATTTGGAGGAAGCTGACGCGTCTTTATGGTCACGGGTTCATTGTGTAGGAGAAAGGTACAACATAAAAACAAGCAACATTGCTGAGTCAATTAATTCCACACTCAAGCGAGCTAGAGGATTTCCAATACCATTCCTTTTGGAGTTTATAAGGGAGAAACTAGGAAGGTGGTATTGGAAAAGGAGAGAAGATGCTCTGACCCTCACAACTCAACATAGTCGGGGAGTTGAAGTCTTATTGGCGATTCATTCGGAAACAGCGGCTCCGATGAGTGTCCAACCAATTGATACATGGCGGTTCGTTGTGAAAGGTGGTAAACGGGACTGTCTTGTTGATTTGGAACATGGAACATGTGATTGTGGTGTCTTTGCAATTGAACGTATGCTTTGTCCTCATGCTATAGCAGCTGCAACATTCTCTGGTGTGGATGTCGCCACCCTCGTTAGTCTGTATTACTCAAAGGAATTTTTGTTCTCAGGATAGTAAGAGAATATATATCCTTGTGTTGGAGAAGTTGAGGCACGGAAATGCCTTCCTCCGGAACAAAAGCGTGGTCCAGGAAGGCAAAAAAAGTCTAGATGGCAATCTTGGTTGGAGGTATCCAGGTTTAAAGGACGCAAACCCCGGAAGCAACACAGGAACTATAGGTGTTCAAACTGCCAAGAAACTGGTCATAAGCGCCCACATTGCACCAACTGATCGGGTGAGAAGACTTCCGTGAAAGTCTTCTATTAAGTCTTCTGGTGAGAAGACTTCCGTGAAAGTCTTATGTTAAGTCTTCTGGTAAGAAGACTCGTGAAAGTCTTTTGTTAAGTCTTCTATTAAGTCTTCTATTAAGTCTTCTATTCTATTAAGTCTTCTGTTAAGTCTTCTATTCTTGTAAGTCTTATGTTAAGTCTTCTATTCTATTAAGTCTTCTATTCTATTAAGTCTTCTGTTTTTGTAAGTCTTCTGTTTTTGTAAGTCTTCTGTTAAGTCTTCTATTCTATTAAGTCTTCTGTTAAGTCTTCTATTCAACAGAAATCGTTCATTACAACAAAGTCATTACAAACAAATAATTACATATAAATCTAAGCCTACTTCATTACAAACAAATAAAAGAACAAATAATTACATACAAACAAATAAGGGAACAAAGTCATCCATACGTATCCAAGTCGTTATAATATGACGTCTTATCTTCGATGCCTTCGAAGCCAGGGGTCTCGTGAAATATATCATGCTGATAGCGTCTTTAAAACATTTGCGTCCTTTGCCACCCTTGAATGCCAGCAACGGTGGAGACGGTCTGTTTGGTAAGGGATTCCCATAATTAGCACCCAA
>MU107040.1:0-12816 GCA_012274485.2 Sinapis alba | reverse complement strand
TAAGTCTTCTGGAAGACTTAACTAAGTCCTTCACATAAGGAAGACTTAACTCGAAAGTCTTCTAGCCAGAAGACTTACGGGAAGACTAAGTTAAGTCTTCTGGTAAGTCTTCAGGTCAATTTTTTTTAGATGACTTACATATAAGTTGTACTATTTAGGGAAATTACCTGTCTGCTGATAGCGTCTTTAAAACATTTGCGTCCTTTGCCACCCTTGAATGCCAGCAACGGTGGAGACGGTCTGTTTGGTAAGGGATTCCCATAATTAGCACCCAACTCGGGCAGAGCATGGTAGATCCACACCTGGAGAACTTGTATGAACTCATCGATAGTATACGACTTCGTGAAATCTTTTGCCCTCAAAGAGTCCATCAACACCTTAAAAGCCACTCTCCCCCATGGATAATTCTCGAATCTCTCCAAATCCATGACGAGCCTTGCAAGACTAGCTCGTGTTGCGCTTGAGTACTTCCTCCCTTCAATGAATCCAGAGAAGATATCTAGGTATCCCAGACGCATGCGATCATCCCGAAACCACTCTTGGCATCTCTTAAGTGCTCTTATTATCTGCTCTGAACTTGGACCAGCATCGACAGAAACACCAATCCGCTCCCAGAAACTGGCCATCTCATTTGTAACCTCACATCTCGGATTTTCAAGGTGCTCGATGTACTCGCAGTTGAGACCAGTGAGTTGTTCAAACTCTATCAGTGAAAACCTCACCGAATCTGCACCAACCAGACTCCAAAGCTCATATTTTTTCTTGATGTTGAGCTGGAAACAAAGCATGTAATGAACCAGCCTTGATGCCCAACCAAAATCCATCTCCTTGAACTTTAGGAAGACTCCCAATCTTGATTCCTTAAGCTCCTCGTATTCATCATCATGTAGAGCATCCCTTACAACAGAAAACAACTTCGAGTCATCTGTATGGTATGCTATGTTTTTGATTGGAAAGGGCTCTTTCCCTAAGGTAAATATCCTCTTCCGGAGTTCTAGTGAATCCATTTTTCAGTCTGCAAAACAATTAAAAACCAACATCTCAATCACAAACCAAACACAATTACTGGAAGACTTCGTAGAAGACTTCCAGTTATTATTATCCGGGAAGACTTACTGGAAAACTTACTGGAAGACTTCGTAGAATACTTCCAGTTATTATTATCCGGGAAGACTTACTGGAAGACTTCCGCAAAGTCTAGACGAACATATTGAACAACTTACAGTCGGAAGCTAAAGCGATGAAGTTAGGGTCGGCAACGACAGCAGCGGTTAGCAGATCTGCAAAACTCGTAAGTAAAATAAGAATTCAGACTATCACGTTTATGGTTTAACGGCGGCAAAACTTCGTAAAGGTTCGCCTTAAGTCAAAACCTGGACTCGACACCAAAGAGTAAGAACTTACCGGTAGCGGAGCTCAACGATAACAATAACGGAACACGAACGGTTTCGGATCTGAAAAAAGGAAGCGGGTTAGTTTAATCTCTAGAAATACTATTCCGACATGAAAGATAAAAGAGATTCGATGAAAGAAAGAGATTAGCGCGGTGAAAACGACGGAAAACGAGAAACGGCGGAAATCGTCTTCGGTATCGCCTTTAGAGAGAAACGGCTAGGGTTCCGTGGTTTACCAGCAAATAGTGAATTAATTAAAAAAAAAGTAAAAAATTAGTATTTATATGTCCGGTAAAACATCCGGTTAGGTTAACTGTAAATTGGTAAAATTAAAAACCGGTTCGGCATAAAAGACTTACCCGTAAGTCTTCTGGCAAAAAACATGCGAGAAGACTTACGGGGAAGTCTCTTACACCCTAATACGTCGAGAAGACTTACATTTAAGTCTTCTAGCGTAATATGTTTAAGAGACTTAAGTCTTCCAATACCCTAAACAAAAAGCCAAACTAAATATCAGTAAACCCTAGACTAAACTTAAAATCAACTCCANAATACGTCGAGAAGACTTACATTTAAGTCTTCTAGTGTAATATGTTTAAGAGACTTAAGTCTTCCAATACCCTAAACAAAAAGCCAAACTAAATATCAGTAAACCCTACACTAAACTTAAAATCAACTCCAAAACTGTTTAATATACACAAAACTAAACAAATATATGTAAAAAACGATTTTTGAAAAAAATTAGTTAGGCTTCCAAAATCTAACCCTAAAGATACATACAATACTAGCACATATGTTTCCAAACCCTAGACCAAAGAATATCATGAGATGATACATTCACTCATCTATGTTGAAAACAATCCAATTTTACCAGATTTTATTTTATATCACTTACAAATGTTTATTATTACATGATTTAGATTTTTCCCACATCAAAATATTTTTTATGTAATTTATTAATTATTTTTAAGATTTACTAAACGAGAAGACTTACATGTAAGTCTTCTCAGAAGACTTACAAAATCGCAGAAGACTTAAAAAACACGGAAGACTTAAATAGGCTATGAAGGTAAAAACGCATACACTTTTTTTTTTTGGTCATAAGGGGCCTGTTGTAATTTCACTACTCTTTTAGGTTACTTTTGCATTTGATTGATGTTTGGGTACACTTTTGTATTTGAATTCAAGTTTTAGGTTGGTTTTGGCAATTTTCCCTTAATTTTTTAACGAAATGTGTTTAAAGATATTTAAGTACTTTGTTTGGTTCGTGCATGTCAGGAGAGAGACATGTGAATCCATTTCCATCTTTCGCATCAACCGGAGAGATATTTTAAAATAGATGGTTTACAGTTATATTTTATAATCTAGTCAAGAACATTGATTATCGATATAATATAATCATATCAGCATTCATTTTTATATCTTTTAGACCTCAACGCATGCAATACTTATAATCTCTTTTAAATAAAGGTTTCCTACACGGCCAAAACCACTCAAATATATCGATTTTGACCAAATTAGTCAAATACTATATCGACAAAAACTAATGATTTTAATAAATTATTAATAAGTTCCAATTGCCAAATAATATTTTTCACTTCTTTAATGAAACAACTACCAATGACAAAGTTTTATATAAAAATTACAAATTAAATTTTGATAGGCATTAGTTATATATATAAATAAAATACAAATAACAATCTCTGACAAATTTGCAATTAAAAAGAATTATTTTTAAATCCAAAACTTTTTTGAAACTATTTATATATTTTTTTAAAAAAAAATATTACTTATTAATATCCTAACTCTAAAATTTGACACTTCTTTTTAGATTTTTGTTCTTATTTAAGAGAAACCGATTCAACTAATAAATGATAAACTTTATCCTTCTATTAATCTATTTAATAGAACGAAATAAGAAAATCATGTAAATCTAAATTTTAGTTCTAGACTACTTAATTCAAAAATATAAATGTAATTTTTTAATAAAACATTTTAATTATTTTGACTATTATGTATTATATTTATGATAATAAATTTAATGCTGTTTTAGGGGAAAAAAATCCTTATTTTTTTCTTTTTGGGTTAATTTCTTATATTTTTACCTGTTAAGGGAGAAAAGAATAAGTAACAAGTTGCCATCGAGATTTGGTAAATATGTTTGGTTGTATCATCTGCAGCTGAATTAGCGTTCCAGAAGCAGCTTGTGCATTAGGAAGAAAAATCGAACGGTCGCGGTTTCACGTCTGTGGATTGCACATAGAAAGTGACAGGCTCCCTCATCGGTTTATCTTCTTTCTTATCGTTTACATGGCAAATAAAAAACAAAATATATATTTTAACTCTGAAACGTTGGCATAGTTGTAACCTGGGTTGTAACCAACTACCCATGATATAATATATTAACAAACGTGTTTGAACCGGTCGTTGTAATCTTTTATGATATATCATGTATGTATCTCGCTAAGTTTTAGAGGGAAACAAACTGTGTATTATAAAAATGGGAACGAAAAATAACAAAGGCAAAAAGAAAACTGAGAACGTGAGAGTAGATCTCACGCATCCAAAAATTTGCTCTTTAGCTTCTCATTTCTTCCTTTATTTGAGTTTTTTTAGTATTTTAGACCATGATTAACTCTTAAAATTTCAATTAGGATTTTTATTTTTTGATTTAAAAAACAAATTAACAAATCATAAATCGTCACGTATCAATAAGACCTGTAAACAGTACGAAAATACCATCGAACTGAATTCTTGTAAAAAAAAAGAAAAAAAATAAATTTTAACAAAATTGTGAAATCCAACTATTAAAAACTTACTTAAAAAGTGGAAATAATCGTACTTTTATGCCCGTCAGTGAAAAACCCTCCTAATATTTTCTTCTTTACTTTTGTGTTTTGGATCTAGTTAATTGAGCAGTTGCAAATTATAGATATTAGGAAAACTGTTTAGAGTTTCATCAGAGAGTTAACAAAACTTAGAGAATAAAAAATTATATTCTAAATATGTGTTTTAGGGTTAATTTTAAGATAAAATATAAAAATGATAGTTATACTTTAAATTTATTCTAAGAAAGTTATTAGAGAAATATACATTGAAACAACACTTATTTCTATAAAAGGATTTTTATATTTTTAGGAGAACATATAAATGAGTCAGAGATAGTCTTAAGTGAATCGACTTGAACCTGAATTTATCAAAATGTAAAAGGAAAAAAGAGCAAATTTTGTTAAAAAGAAAAGAATATAAAAAGAGAACAGACAAGAAAGAGGAGGTGACTGGTGAGATGATGAGTACTACATGGTTCGAGGTAGGGTTACACAAGTGGCCAAGTGGGTTTTGTTTGGTTTCTTTTATATACTTCTTCGCGCGTCTTTGCTTTTCTTTTGTGTCTATTCGCTTTACTTTATTAAGGGACAAATCGTTAGTTTAAGGACGAGAGTGACGATTTGGTTGGACACTTAAAAAACCTAAATCCAAATTGACTCCGAACCAAAATTGATTAGACACCCAAATGTCTTAGAGATGACTACTAACTAGCGATTATAAGTACTCACTAACTACAGATTTTCTGTGGATCTCATAAGTTTTGCCAATTCTTTCTTTCTTCAGATTTGTTTTATCTATTTTTTTGGACTATCTGCATCTCTAGAGTGAAGGGTTCTCTAGTCATCGTACACGTACACAGCTTGCATGTACACACATACATGTGTATATTGCCGTATACGTATTGTGTGTACGAACCTCATAACTTATCGGTTCGGGAGGCAAATATTAAATGTTTGGTATGATCACAAATGAGTGATGTTCATCGGCATAAAAGTGAATGGACATGATGCTTATAGACACAAAAATGAATGGACATGTGCTCCTTAATAATTTATTTGATTATTTAAATAATATATAAAATATATATATTCGAATAGTATGATATTTTCATGTGACATTATTATGTTAAACCGTTTCTGCCGACGAAGACACAACCTCTTCGGTATGTTATTTTGTACTCCCTCTGTTTCATATTAAATGTCATTTTAGCATTTTTTTCTTGTTACATAAAAAGTGTCATTTTATAATTCCAATGCAATTTATACTTACTTTCAGCTCAATATTAATTGCAAAATGCATTGATCTTATAAATAAATCTATTTATCTAAAATGCTATTGGTTAAATAGCTAACATTAATGAAAACATAAATACATTTCAATCAATTTCTTAATATGTGTGAAAAGTGTCAAAGTGACACTCTTTGTGAAACGGAGGGAGTATTATGTTTCAAAATACTTTACAAAAATATTTTTAAAGTTAAGAAAACTCGAACATCTTCTTTTTTGCCATCTGAATTTTATTAAGTAGGTAAAGTACAACATGCTAAACCAACAACTGTATAAGTAAAGTGTCGAAGCAAACAGATCAAATTAAAGAAAACAAACTATAGATTGTAAATCCATAGAGTAAACCGTCGAGAAGAGAGACACCCACTACGTATACGCTTGTCTGGCTATGCATGTACATGTGTCAAAATGATGATCCACTTTCGTCCTAGCAGAAAGGAGATGACCCAGAAACTTTAACTTAATCAGTATTAGTACTTAGCAAGATTGATTTTCAATTTTCATAAATATAAATACTAATTATAATAGAAAAATTGAATATTCTAAAGAATATATTAGATGATGTAAAAGCAAACATCTAAAATTCAAACTATTATTTAAAACAAGCGATGTTAGCCCTCCAATATGAGAAATTGGGTGAAGACTATTAGTGAGACATTAACAAAACGGATGTCCAGTGGATACGTAGGCCTTGTTGTGATGGCTAATATTAGCCAACTTTTGGGTTTCCCTTATTTCTTGTCTTAGGTCCACTAATGTTTTCTTTGCTTTATTTACATGTTTTGTTGGACAACAACCACATGAACACCCACTTTTCCAAACTAGGAAAAAACTAAAATCAAGGTCATCATATTGAATATGTTATTTATGAATAAAGTCTTTACATTTGAGAAAATATAATTTTCTATAAAGTAAAAAATTTCTCATATTGTTTTATAGTTTTAATGTTTTATGGGATACCAGAAAATATTTTTAGAAATTTTGTAGATATCACTTCTCAATAATTTTTTATATAATTATTACAATATATCTAAATATTTACTGCATACTTAAGATATTTGATAGTTCTCTTAGTTGATTTTTAATTATTTACTTTCTATAATTAAAATAGTTAAGTTTAACTCAGCAAATCACTTAACCAGAATATATATATTACTATATATATTACTTTTGAATAATTTTACATATAATAGTTATTATATAGTAAATTATATATAGATTATTATACTTTATAATTTTTTTTGAAACTATAACTTTTCAATCATTCTATTAAATTTTATAATTAGTGCAATGTGAAGAAAAATTGAGATCTAAAGCAACTTTCTTAAATGAACTTATTTATAATTATATTAACAATTTTAAATATAATCATATGAACCAAATATATAGATAAAATAATAATAATTTTACATAAGTATATATATATATATATATATATATATATATATATATATATATATATATATATATATATATATATTTACTTATAAATTAGAGATATAATTAAATTACTTAAGAAAAAAGAGAATTGATGTCACAGAAAAATTAGTCGAAATCACTTCTTAAAAGTTATTTTTAACCATTCAATTAAAAATGTTTTTTGGTATATGAGGCTCTAAAAGATTATTCTATTAACTAGATATATGAGGTAAATGCTTTTTCTAATGCACTATAAATGGTTAAGTCGCCTGATTAGAATTGGATTTGCGGATCAATCTATCTTTCTTGACTTGTTACCTTACTGGTCGAGTTATTTTTTATTCAAAATTTTGTTATATATGTTCTGCGAAAAAATTATATCATATCTAAATTTGTAGGTAATTCGTAGGATTAACGGATAATATAATTTTTTTAAAATAATTATTTTAGTTATATTAATTATTTTGTATAAAATAATAAAACAATATATTTATAATTAAGATTATACAATTTTAAATTTAAATATTTTTTTACAATTTTTTGTGGATTAATAGATACCTACAACTCAACTTGGCCGGCCTGCATCTGTTCCGCCTAAATTTGACTCGATCCACACTGCATCTATGTTTTGAATTTGTCGATCGCATCCATTCCGCGGTATATCAAACGGGAGGAGACCCACATATACACACTTAGACCATGATTAACCCTAAGAACCCCAATTGAGGTTCTTAGGTTTTTTTTTTCTTTTTTTCTGTTTTTTTTTTTTTAAAAATATAAAATAAAAAATTAACCAATCGTGGGTCGCCACGTGTCCGTGGGACCCGTGAACAGTGCAAGAAACTCTTAAGAACCGGTTCTTATTTAAGAGTTTTAAGAACCGATTCTTACACTATTCATGGGACCCATCCCCCTAAGAACCCCTCTAAGAACCCCTCATGCTCTTAGATTCCCAACTCTACGCCTGACCACAATAGTAATAGTGACGTCCCAATTAAAATCTAACAGAAGAACAAACGAACGATCACGTATATATCATATAAATATGTCATATACAGTATTTTATACTCGCAGCAACTATGCAGCTAGTTCGCTAGGAATGGTGACGCGAGGGGAGAGACATATCGTGACTTCTTGAAAACTACATTGCTGACTTTCCTGAATTTCATATTGAAGTTTTGTGACGATTGAGACATTTTTTATATGTATAGACATTAATTGGAATCATATATGGACTTATAAATTGTTTTAAAATAGATAAAAAGTTTGATGATCATATAGAAACAAGAGTGCACAATATTTCCAAATTTGCAGCTACTTGTGAGACTAGCTAGCCTTTTCACCAGTCTTATCATGCTAATATTTTAACTTCTTGATGATGGAATGCATATCTCGCGATCAGTCGAATCTCTTGTGAATAATGGATTTGGAAACATTATAAACAAATTGGAAAAATAAGGTCATCATTTATACAAAAAATTCTTAGGCTCGTCGAATGTATAAAAAATGTGTCTTAAATGAGATAATCGGTTTCTTTTCTAGAACATGATTTATTAGTGTTAGGTTTGTATATAATTTTTAATGTATATTTTTTTCTCAACGACCGTGTATATACATGCCTAACTCAAATAAATCAAATATTTAACATAATATTTTGAATTATATGAGCACTGAAATGGTAAGTTTAATTTAACCAATGCTATTTTCTCAGTTTACTTCATGTCTGCATATATTAATATATTAGATAAATGGATAAGTACTCGAATACAAAAGTTTTAATTCATGTCTGCATCTGTGCATGTCAGTTAGACGGGTAATGATTAATACTGGAGTCTTAATATAAAGTGAAACAGAATGTAAATGTTAATAATTATGTGGTTCATGTTATTTTAGAAAACTATTATGATAAATTGATCTATTAAACGGCACAAGGGGTGTTGGGAAAATCAATTAAGAAAAGATTGGGAAGAAGAAAGGAAGTAGGGACAAAATAGAACAGCTCTTATGTGGGGTTAATTAAACAGTGATTTTGTTTGTTTTTTTCCTTAACCTAAATACCCCACGTACCATCTTTATAAGTCTGTCTATACATGCATTAATGCATATGCATTCTTGCGTACATTAGCCATGTAACACGTCCTGTCTATATATTTGATTTAGTTTTTGCATATGCCAACAGCATATATCCATGTTGGCATATGCAAAATAAACCAAACAGTAGAATAAGACTTCTATTTCTTTCATTTTTCGTTTTGAAAATAACTACGCAATAAGAGCACGATTAACCCTAAAACCCCATTTGAGGTTCTAGTTTTTTTTTTAATTTTTTTAATTTTTTTTTAATTTCTTTTTAATTTCTTTTTTATTTTTTTTTTAAAAACGAACCAATCGCGGGTCGCCACGTGTCAGTAAGACCCGCCAACAGTGTAAGAAACTCTTAAAAACCGGTTCTTATTTAAGAGTTTTAAGAACCGGTTCTTACACTATTCATGAGACCCATCCCCCTAAAAACCCCTCTAAAAACCTTTTTTAATCATGCTCTAACTACTACGAATGTTAAAACTTTGTATATGTTGTTCCAAGCTAAAATTTTAAAATTTCTTGTTGCTATTTAATGCTTTTGGTGACGTTATCCAAACCTTAGGAAAGCGGTTTATGGAAACAAATAGGATTCGAACCCACCAACTATCATATTTTATAAGTTATCATTATATAAAGTTGATAAATTGCGTTCAACTTAAAACAAGTAATGCCATAATCCATGAACTGTTTATCCTTTTAATGTTTTGCATCAAAGTAAATCCAACGTTAGCATCATAGAACATCTGAAAATCAATAATATCACTTCTCTCTTCTTCCCAAGAAACATAAAAATACTAAGGTTCTTCTTGATTGTGTACCCTCTATAAACCTACAAGGCTAGGTAGGTCTACGTAGACACAATACGATTTTTAATAGGCCTATACGTACTACTGTATATACACCTTTTAGGATCAACAGTGGACCCGTTCACTATCCACCTTCCCTACGTTAATATAAATTGTAAAAAAACTACTCCTCCATTCAAAATATTTCATGTTGTAGCATTTTTACATTTATTAAAAAAATATATCAAATTTTAGTTACTAATACATTAATTTTCATAATAACTATTTTTTATAGAATTTTAATAAATATAGTTATATATTTTAAATTTTACAATTTATAATTAATGAATACATTAAAAATGTAAAAAATATATCTTTTAAAACAAAAACTTTTTCTAAAACATGAATCTTTTTAGAACGGAAGGAGTAATATATTAGTTAATTTATTTTGAACCAGGGAATCAGTAAGTAGTATCAAACTATAGAGTAATTAGATCTTGAGTTGGAGTACACATTGAGAGAGAAATAACTTGGATAGTTATTATTTAAGTTGGACCCATCAAATTTGGTTTACAAAAGAAAAGGGACAAATCTAATAAGAGAGAGGGATTATAAAAAGATTAAAGGACAAGTATGATGAGAGAAAAAGTATGATGAGTTAGAGAGAACACCTCTGCATGTCTCTCCCAAGGGGAAAAGAAGAGTCATTTCCTTCTTACCTTTTTGATTCTCATCTTTCCATTTTTCCACATTGTAAGCAAGCTGTAACCCTTTTATATTTTCCTTAAATATTCAAATTCTTTTGTTTTCATATTGTAAAATTATTCAACATAATATACTATATTGGATTTGAATTCAGATGGGAACATGAATGTCAATAAATCATTTAAAATATGGTGTTACTGAACTTTTGATTTTAAAGTATATATATTTTAATATTCATATTATTACAATAGTTTGAATATGTTATTTTAGGAGACCTGTTAAAATTTTAAATATAAAGATCCAAATTGCATGATTAGAAATTGAATTTCAGAATGTTTTAATAAAACTCATAACAATTTTCCTAATTCACTCCAACTCATCTAAAACCTTATTACAAAAACCATATCATTCTGACTCCTAAATATACTCCCTCTATCTTTTGGTTCTAATTTCACTATAGGGCTTTAAATCTTCTTATGATTGTAAACATATGAATATGAACAATCTAACAACATTTTTGTTCTAGATCTTGATGATTCTCTGACTTCACTCGGCGCAGTTACACCTAAACTGATATCCAGATTTTATAATCGACGATTTACAGCACCTCGAAATAGTGAGTACAGTTGGTATATAAAATGGTCAGGGAAATTGCGTCCCAGCAAATATATAGTGGAAAATGAAAACAGTAAACGGAGTTTAAGCAATTTGATCTACTTAATAACGAGAACCCGTTTCTCTATCCCTCTCTCTCTCTCAGCCTTTCTATATAAAACCCAAAAAAGAAGAAAACAAATACCATAAGTGGTATAGTCTATAGGATCTCTCCTTTTTTTTTCTCCCTCTTCTCTTTGTCAATTTGGTTCTTCGACTCGCACAAAAGGTAGTGAGATCTCTACTTTTCATTTATGATGGGAAGAAGAAACTAAATAGACACAACCAAAGTTTAAGCAAACAGTGTCTTGTCTTCTGTTTGAAAGAACAGAAGAAAAAATGTCTTGTAATAATGGAATGTCTTTCTTCCCTTCAAATTTCATGATCCAAACCTCTTACCAAGACGATCATCCTCATCAATCTCCATCTCTTGCACCTCTCCTTCCTTCTTGCTCCATACCTCAAGATCTTAATGGTATACACACACACTTACTCATGATCTCCTCTTTATTCTAAAAACTCTGTTTTCTTGCTCTGTTTTTAGGGTTTGCTTCGTTTCTAGGTAAGAGATCTCCAGCAGAAAGGTGTTGCGATTTTCAAGTGGGGAACAATATGAACGGAGAAGAAGATTATTCAGATGATGGGTCTCACATGGGAGAGAAGAAGAGGAGACTGAACATGGAGCAAGTGAAGACGTTGGAGAAGACTTTCGAGCTTGGAAACAAACTTGAACCAGAGAGGAAATTGCAGTTGGCTCGTGCCTTGGGGTTACAGCCAAGACAGATCGCGATTTGGTTTCAGAACAGAAGAGCTCGCTGGAAGACAAAGCAGCTCGAGAAAGATTACGATACTCTTAAACAACAATTCGATGCCCTTAAAGCTGATAATGAACTTCTTCAAACTCATAATCAGAAACTCCAAGCTGAGGTAATTAATCTCATAAATTTACTTTTAAAATATTGAATAGTTGATATGAATTCAGTTTGTTTTATATGTTTAATTTGATTAGGATTAAAGGATTGACTATTTTTGGTTAATAATCTCATTATTTCGTCAGTGTTAAACGTGACGATAATTTTTAATAAACGTGAACTATATGAATTTCATTATGGTAAAAAGATGAATTTATTTTCTTATTAATGTGTGAATAGGTGAAAAATTAAATTTATTTTATTTTGATGATAACTTTTGGGATCAGGAGTTGCATTCAAGTAGGGTTAGTAAACTCGACATGATTCATGACTTTTTAAACATCATTATCTTTTCTTCCGTCTTGTCGTAACAGAGATCTGAAAACAATAGCTTTGTTATGCTTATCTCATTATACATTATACAGTACTCTTTTTTTCTAAGAGACGTTTCTTAACTGTTTAGTTAGTAGCTAAGAGACTTTCTCTTAAATCTCGCTAAGAGATCTTTTCTAAGAGACTCTCAATAAACACGTTCTAATATGTTTCATAATTGTGTTTTGAAACTTCAGATAATGGGATTAAAAAACAAAGAACAAATAGAATCAATAAATTTGAACAAAGAGACAGAAGGATCTTGCAGTAACAGAAGTGATACCAGTTCCGATAATCTCAGACTCGATATCTCAACGGTGCCGCCATCAGTAGACAGCACAATAACTGGTGGCCACCCACCAGGACCGCAGACAATCG
>MU107039.1:60104-70250 GCA_012274485.2 Sinapis alba | reverse complement strand
ATGCTTGAAATCACGAGTGAGTTTCCCGCGTGGGCCTTCGACTTCGATCACCTTGGCGTGAACCTTGATGGCGACGCCGTCGGGGATGTCCATCGTCTCAGATGACAAGATAGTCTTCATGTTTCGTCGACGGCGGTTTTCGGTTGAAGATGAAACCCTAAGATAAGTGGTATAAATAGTTTTCTTTTTCAGTTGGTAATACGAAATGGCCTGAAGATAAAAGTGAAACCCATAAGATGAACTACATTTTATAAAGTGATCTAAGGCCCATCGAGATAATTTATTTATTATTATGTTGGTGGACGTTGAAGTCCATAAGATGAAAGTCACTTAAAGCCCATCATTAATAAAATTAATATTTGTTGTAAATTATAAAGCTGTTGTGAATATAAGTGAGAGTATATATATAACTATTAATATTATATATATATGTAATATACATTGATCCCGCTGGCTCTCGCCATAACGAGTTTGAATCGGTTGATAAAGTCGCGGAGTGATTCGTCCTCCTTTTGAGATAAGCTCCATAGGTCGACGTTGGAAGTTTCTCAGTTGATAAACATCAAATATTGGTTGAGAAAATCCGAAGCGAGTTGACGGAAGTTTCCGATGGAATTTTACCTAAGGCGGGAGAACCATTCGAAAGCGGCTCCATCAAGATTTTTGACAAAGAGGCGGCATTGGCTGACATATCTTTCATTGTCTTTGAACTTGGCCTTTCCCATCGTGATCTCAAAGGCATGTAGGTGCGCTTTGAAATCAGTCGTACCATTGTACATCGGTACCTTGATCTTTTTTGGATCCGATACTCTAGTGTTTACGATATTGGGCGTGAAAGGAGTTTTACGAGCTTCCTTGAGCAGCTGGTCGATCTCAGGTGCGGAGGCTGATCGCATGGTGAATCTGCGATTTCACCGCTTTTACTTACGCAACTGTTCTCATGAGATCAATACGAAGATCGCGGATCTCAGACTCATCCTTAGCAGTTTTTCGAGTTTGTCGGTGTTTGTAGTGTGTTTCTTGTAGTGTTCACTTTTGAATTGATATATCATGTAAAAAACCTTGAACATTTATGGATTTTGTTGAAAAATTAAAGATAAAATTTCATAAAAATATATCAACTAAATTTTCTTAGATTTTTAATACTCAAAGTTTTTCATTACCTAGTTTATAACCCCAACTAATTATTTTTTTTCTCATTTTAATAAACAAACATTTAAAATTGTGCCTATTTTAATGTAAAAACAGTTACATACATTTAATGATGATAAAGGGGATTGCAGTGGTTGAGTTAAATTTTTTTTTTTTTTTTACGGTGGTTGAAATTTAGCATTGAAAAATATCTAAACAAGGATATATAATAGGCGTCAGGAGTACAAATATAAGATAACTATATAAAGGGGGTAAATCATTGGCAAAGAAGGTGGAGAAGAAAGAGTTTTTTGTTGTTCATCATAATTCAATATGTGAAATACTCATGGTTGCTTTTGTTACATGGATAGCTATGTTGAACAGATTATATACCCTGTCTTGACAGAGTTGTGATATGGAACAGAGGTATTGACATCATCTGTGTCCTATGTAAAGCTTCTTTGAAAACACGAAATCACATCTTTTTCGAATGTGATTATTCTTCACGGGTCTGGGAGCAGCTAGTAAAGGGAGTTATGAAAAGAAGATACGGCAATAACTTGCAACACATCACGAGTCTCATTGTTAGAAACAACTTTGAAATAATCACAAAATCTGCATAAGATACCAATGTGCAATACACATGTTATGGATGAAAAGAAATCAGCGTCGACATGGAGAACAACCGAGGACGGTCAGTACTATGGTGAAGCTCATTGATAAATCAATACGGAATCGGCTTTTTCTACTGACAAAAACAGAGGATAATATCTACATGAATGCCTTATCATTTTGGTTTGGTACCCGATAGTTTTTCAAATTTCTGTAGCAAGTAGAAAGACAAAGATACAATTTAGCAGCACTTGATGTAAATACTTTTTTGATGAATATAAATTACATTCATTCCAAAAAAAAAATCTTGCTTGATTGTTTAATATTATGGGTCTGTAGGCTTGAACTCGATATTTAGGAGACTGAATCAGTAATTAAATAATGCAATGACTATTTTGTGATAAATATGGAGAACGTCACCTTTCACATTTAAAAAAATATCCAACTCACAAACATGCTATTTTAATTTTCTACTTATAGTTAGACACAAATAAATCTTATTTTTCTGTTGATCAAACTATTTTAGTATGTGATGTGAAAAGACAATTATTTAGTTATGTAAGTAATGTTTAACAATTGACTTTTGACGATTAGAAATGGTTTGGTCAACACAAAATAAGAGTTTTTTTCGTTCTAGGATTAAAGTTGAAAACTACAATACCTTGCCTAAAATGGCTCACTTAAAAAATTGTAGCTTTTATCTCGATTAAAATGTTTTACTCAGATATATATGTTTCAAATAAGTTTAAAATGAATCAGGAGCTAAATACTTGTTTCTCATTCATTAGAAAACACACACTAATCTTCCATGTAGAAGACCAAAAATGGGAATTTTATCATGAATATTCTTTTATAGATATCCTTAACGGAAGTTGAGATCCCAAAATTGTTATAATACATTCTAATGTGTGATACAAACCAAATGAAGGGTCATGACATGAAACATGTATTAGATGGTCCTAAGTGAATAAGAAGAACTTAATTTAAATTTGTGTGTTTAAAATATATCTTACATTGAACAACTTTTTTAGATCTTGATTCATTTTAAGCTTATTTAAAACATATATGCTAAGCCATTTAAACTAGATAACATAGATTCAATTTTTAAATAACCCAATTTTAAGTAAATTATTTTGATTTTCAACTTTTAAACTGGAAACAAAAATAATATGACATGTTATTTTAGTCTAGTAGAAAGTCAGATGTTGAATATAACTAACATAAGTAAATTGTTGATGGGATTGAAATGCATAGACATTGAAAAAATGAGATTTATTGAGGTCTAAGTAAAAATGAGGAGTAAAATGGAATATTGTGAGTTAGAATTCTTTTGGCTTTAATTTGTTAGGTATTATTTTGTCAGTTATCATATATATATATATATATATTCAAGTTTTGATACATTTATTAACCAATATTCCTTACTTACACACACAACAAACATTTATATCCCGCTACATAATCAGCCGTTAATCATAATAGTCAGGCATAAATCATCTACTATATATATGTTCTCATATTTATGGTCCCAAATTTTTTTTTTCGTTCTTGCAAACATTACATGGACAAATTTTTTTATCCCCATTGCTTTGCGCGATAGGCTGGTTATTTGCAAATGTCATGAATTGATTCACCTCTGCTATAAATTCTTCTGAGAAATTTTCAGTCTCTTCATCGATCCTCTTGTACATCCACTCTCGAAAACTGGAATACTTGTAATTTTCCGACATTGTTAACATCAAACCATTTTTTTTGTCTGTCAACGATTGATGAGTACAAATGGGTGCAAAAAACGTTTTGCTTATATAGCAATATTTCACTCTTTTGCGACCAATTACCCACTTTCTGGAAAAAGTTGGTACAACAACCATAAAACGTTAACCACGTCTTTTGTACTGGTTTTTACCAACTGATTAGTGACTAACTTATAACCACACCATTCATTCGCTAAATAGTCGACGATTGAACCACGACCGATTTGTGAAGTCTCTATTTGGAGAACTATTTGCGATCTGATAACACTAGGTCGAGGATCAGTCACAAAGCAATCACTACTTGGTCTTATATTTAGCGACTGCGCATTCAGTAGCAATTTGCAGTCAGAAATCACATGTTTTCTTGTAGTGACATACACAATCACATAAGAGAAAAAAAAAATTCTCTCTCTCGCTCTCTCTCTCACCCCCCATATATATATATATATATATATATTTATAGAAGGTAAATAGAATTTGAATATTATTAGCTCAAAATTATATTTATTTTGAACCATAACTAATCTAACTACTGAAAATTATTAGTCAGACATGACATGTTTTTCCTATTAGATTTGTGCCACAAAACTCTCGATTTGATCTCATGACATTATTAGTAAAGATATTCTGCTTATAGAGAAATTGTGAATTTTAGCAATCATATCGGCAAAAGCATTGACGCATGCGAAGATAACCTTTCCTTGGAGGTTCATCAACACATTTGTCACAACGTACTCCATAATTCTTTGGCAAAGGTTTTCCAAGCCTTTTTGTAATCATTCCTTTTACGTCGTTTACACATAAAGTATTCCAATTTTTTCCGCATGTTCCACCATAATAGTTTGATGAGGGGCAAAAAAGTTTTGTCATGCCGGCTTCCACCGCTACTGCATTATATCAACCACAAAAGATTACTAGATTGTAAAAATATTTAGATAAACAAATAGATAATACAAAGGTACCTTTAACATTATTTAAAACGAGAAATGTGAGAACACAAGAAACCATTAACATAACACTGTGTCTCATGGCTGAAAATGAGGAGAATTCTTTAAAAAAAATATTGTTTGTCTTGCTCTCCTATGAAATACATTATTCTTCTTTGCCAACAATTCAGAATAAATACGCTCACAAAAGATAAAAATAGATACTGAAATTAATTCAGAAGAAATATAAATAAAAGTTAAGGTGGAGAACAAAACACGTCCACGAAATCAATGGGATTTATGTTTTACCTTTGAAATAATCTTCCAAGCAAAACTAAAATTTAATTTTCTTTTATTTTTACTAATTTTTAAATTTACAATATTAAATAAAATTTTCAAGTATGAAAAAACTGAATGCAATAAAATACGTTATTGAAAATAAAAAGAATTTCCTTGAAATACCATAAAATGGCTACCTCTTTCAAAAACACCAGAACATTTGCATTTAGGGTTTAGTATGTAGGGGTGGTGTTGAGTTTATAAACTTCTAATAATGTTTTATAAGTTATTTTAAACACTTAGAAATGACTTAGAAGGGTTACTTTAGTCGTTTTTCATCAAAAACTTATTCTATTTATAAAAATGGTTTCCCTTTAAAGGTAAATTTGAAAGTCATATCAAATTTGGTAAAACTAAAACTCTCCCAAAAATAAAACTATACAAACAAAATTAATAGTCAGTTATAAATGAGATTAAAAATGTTGTTATTCTTATACATTGGTTTTCAAACTTATTTGAAAAACAAATTTAAAGACAATTATTTTTGTGGTCATTGTCACTTTTAAGATCATCGTTAAACTCTCAAACATATGGAATAATTGATTTAGAAGCAGTCATTGATAAAACAAAAATCTATATGACATTTGTTTATGGAGGACAAAGTGTTAGAACATATGGACCAAGTTTGGGAACGTCTTATGCGTTGTGCAGCTTCTAGAGATGGACCATGATTCATGACTGATGACTTAAGTGAGATAACATTACACCATCTAAAGAATGAGGCATGACGAGATCTGATGTCTCCTTTTTTTCCTTTAAAAAAATAGTTACTGCTTGTAAACAACTTGATGGGATGATATTTTCTTTGTACATACATGTTATCTCTAATGTAAAACACCATCTTTGGTATTTCAGGGTAATCAAAATATGCTTCCGTGTTGAAAACCACTCCCATTATATCTACCACATAAGTATTTTCAATTTTTTTACTTACATCTACATATCTGAAATATATTTTAATGGTTAGAATTCATACCTATGGGATAGTTTCTGTCCCTCCTGCTGATGTAAGCGATTTCATGGATACTCTTGAATTCCATGTAATGCAAATTGTTCAGAGGATTGACGATGTGGAATTGAGTATACCAAGTAGCAGTTAGTTGAAATCGAGATTTTGTGGCCTTGAAACCTGGATAGGCATGGACAACTTCTACCCAAAATATATTCACTTACTTGCCCTCTTAGTTTTTGAGGCCTTTAAACCTATCTGCAAGGCTACTATTAATTGTGAGCTCTATTTTTGTTCTCTGAAATAACCAAGTTTAAGTATCAAGTTTACCACTCCGATTATATCTACCCCATAAGTGTTTTCGATTTTGTTACTTACATCTACATATCTGAAACATATTTTAATGGTTAGAATTCATAGCTATGGGATAGTTTATGTCCCTCCTGATGATGTAAAGGATTTCATGGATACTCTTGAATTCCATATAATGCAAATTGTTCAGAGGATTAATGATGTGGAATTGAGTATACCAAGTAGCAGTTAGTCGGAATCGAGATTTTGGGGCCTTGAAGCCTGGATAGGCATGGCCAACTTCTACCCAAAATATATTTACCTACTTGCCCTCTTAGTTTTTGAGGCCTCTAAACCTATCTGCAAAGCTACTATTAATTGTGAGCTCAATTTTTGTTCTCTGAAATAACCAAGTTTAAGTATCAAGTTTTTAGTTTTCGTTGTTGCGTGTTATTTGCAACTAAAGAGATGATGATTTAAACTTACATCTCATCCACTAGCACATAAATTCAGTGTGGTCCAGAACCGGTAACATATGAATAAAACAAGTAGATCCTCAGTAATTTCACTCTGAAATACCACGTTGTGATGTTCTCGTTGTACATAACTTCATCAAACATATTGTAGTGTGTCATTGTGGCGGTGTTTGAAACTTGAGAGAGATGGTGAGAGATGATGATTTTTGCAGAGAAATGGAAGAGAAGGAGGGTTTACGAGACTATTTAATGGGACTTACTGGAATGGAGTTTGAAATTAATAGGATTTAGTGGAGTGAGAGACAGAAGAGAGAGAGGCAAGGCTAATGATGATTATATACAAGAGAGAATATACGTTAATTCATACTTGTGCATGTTCAAGGTATCAATCAAATATCTTAAAAGGAGAAGTTACTCTTTCCTAGTTGTAGTGGGTAAGTGGATCATTAAATTTACGGATTTACTTGTAGTTGGGGTTAAGAGCATCAATAAATTTTCACTTAGTTCTATAAAGTTATACAATCTTACTTGATCTACCTCAAAATTATGCACGTTTAGTGGGAGAGAGAATGAGGGGTTTCGAGAAAACTGTAATGATGATTATAGGTGAATTCGGCGTCTGTTAAATCACCCTTAAATGGAAGAGTTATAACTTGTAGTTGGGGTAATAGATCATCTATTAAATAACATGTTCATTTATTATCTTGAATGCTATTTCTAGCAAATTAGAACAATATAATTTTTAATTTTCTTAACGTTTTATACAGTTTCATAAATTTAGACAAGCTAAATTGTTAAAATTTTGTTTAGTTTCATGAAATTTGACAATCTAAATCAGTTACTTTTACTTAGTTATACACAATTATATATTTTTATCGATTAAAGTTTTACACAGTTTCAAATTCAAACCATGCGCATGTTGTTGTAGTGAGAAGTCATATCTTCTGAACTCGTATCTTCTCAAGGAGTCTAGCAATCACTGTTAAGTGCGGTAATAAATCTTATCTCTTTGCCACTGTTAGAGGATCTTTAATCCTCGAGGATCATCCCGATTATAAAAGGGTTTATCACCTTATCCAAATAAATAAAACAAAAATTTCTCCATTTACTTGATAAAACGAATATCTCTCCATGTTGAACTCCAACTTGGCTTCTCTCCCTCCTTCCATGCTTCATAAGATTCTCTCAAATGTAGCAACAAGCCATCTCCGGGACTTCGTTAGTGCAAGAGTTGCTTTCTCCAGGTTCAATCAAGTTGCCAGAGAAGAATACTTCTACCGATTTGTAGATCTTTTTCACATGAATGACTGGATAGATGAAGTCAATGCTGTTAGAACATTCAAGCTTAGGTTCTACCAATTCGGTAATCCAGAGGCCATCTACATGCGAGGAATGTATGAGTTCTTCGTCCTCCATTTACTTGATGAAGGAATGGACAAAATCCATCTTGCTAGTGAGAGAGGATTGTTGTTGGCTAAGTGCGTAGATGATTTGTTGAACTTAGCATTTAGTGTTGATGATAGATGATTGATTCACAGATATTCTAGTTTTACTCATGAATTTATTGATCGGATGTATCAGATGATCACTACTTTGATATTCTCAGGCTACTGGGCTTACAAAAAACCTGAGATGTTTATGTCTCTATTAGAAAGAATATATCCCAACGTGTCACATGATTGCTGGTGCTCCAAAGTAATAGAACCGATGTGTAGTCTCATGGATCAAGAACACAGTGGAGATGTGATTGTTGTTTCTGGCAATGTGCAGCTTGGAATTTCTGCAATGAAATTCATTTGATCGTTGGTCACTGGTCAATTGAAGATTAGTTGTATTTATGAGTTAGGACATGTACTAATAATCTAGTTTTATTAAGTTTATGTAAAATACATTTCATATAATGTAATGTATCTAGTCTTTCTCTATAAAGTAATATTTAAAAAATTTAACTTCAATAAATATATCAATAACAACACATATCCAAACAATAACATAATAAAAAATTATAAATCTAAAAGTGCGACTTAGTTCAATTTAGAATAACTTTGTAACTGATACAATATATATTAGTTGAAGTTATATTACAATTTACAGTTACACCAAAGTTTACAATTATATCAAGTCTTACAAAGTTTTAAGTTATGGAGAAAGAAATCTGAATTTTATGGATCGGATCTGGATAGTCTGCATAATAACATAGTTTGGGTTATAATTATGCAAAAAAATATTAGTTTCGTTCTCTTTTATGAATTTTTTTATTTAAATAAAAATTTAATAAATTAATAAAAAGAGGAGGAGCATGGAAGAATTTTTTTTTCATAACTAGCAGCCATGGAAGATCTGTCTGAGAAGTTCTAGGGAGCTCAGCGGGCTGAGCGAAGAAAGAAGAGAGAAGATCAGAAATAATAAGATGTGAAAGAAACGTTTCATGGTTGTTCAACATCGTTTTGAGAGAACCCAAAACGTACAGGTGATGGTGATCGATGTTGACTGAAGAAGAGCGATCGAATTCTGAACCCAGATCTGTTGCTGACTGCTCCGGAAGAGAGAGTCTGTTCAAACAGTTGATCGAGAACGGGTTTGAAGAAGAACAATCAGGTCAGGAACGACGATGGAAGGCCTCTACAACTACATGAAGAGTCACGTGATTGTGAGAGGAAAAGAGAATAAGAAGAAAAAGAAGAATAGATGGAAAGACCTCTACAGCTACATGAAGACGAGAAACAGAGATGTTTATGTCTAGCAAGTGTTTGCGGGGTGAGACGAAAAGTCACGACTTAGAAAAAAAAGGTGTTAAACAAGAAGCTAAGTTTAGGTTCACAAAGAAGAAGGCTTCTTTCTAACAAAAGGCCATGTTTATTGGCGGGTTCTTAGGACGGGGTTCTTAGGACGGGGTTCTTAGGACGGGGTTCTTAGCGTAATATAAGAACTGTTTCTTAACTTTAACTAAGAAAAAGGTAAGAGACGGCTCTTCAATCTCTTATTTATATGTACTAAACTGAGTACACCATTAGAAATGAATGTCTCATGCTGTAGATTTGGAATCAAGTTTTTGTTTATGGTTTATAGAAGAGAAAATAGCCTTCAAAGTGGCGAAACACAAACAATGTTTGAAAAAAGGAGACGTTTAATAATGAAAAGAGGACAACTGCGAGTCTATGCAACTCAGCCTATGTAGTGAGTTCCATGATGGCGGAAACGATATCTCCATCATTGGCTTTAAGAGCCTTAGTGGCTTTGGCCTTGGAAACACCAGCTTGAGTCATCACGAGCTCAACGTCCTTGGCTTCAACACCAGTCTCATCAACATCATCATCTTCATCCTCCTCTTGTGCAACCGCGGCTGCTTCAGATGCATCTGCGTTAGGGATCATAGAAGCAACGTCCGGCATCTTGAACCTCTGAGCAGCTTGAGCTTGTAGCTGAGAGCTCATATCATCAATCTTGGCCTCACCGAATATCACATAGGTCTCAGAGTTGGGACTCTTGAACACATCCGGCTTCGAGATGACAAACAAAACCTGAAGGGATATGCGACAACATACAAAATCAAGCATTGGTTTTCAAGAAAGATTTGATTAAACAATAATGTTATTTATTACATTCTTTGATCTCTTGATAGTCACTCTGCTAACATCAGTGACAGGTTTCATTCCAAGTTTCAGCAT
>MU107039.1:0-55643 GCA_012274485.2 Sinapis alba | reverse complement strand
AAAAAAAAAAAACCTAAGGGCCCCTAATGGGCTTTTAGGGTTAATCATGCTCTTACATGTTTTCTTGCCAACAACCCTAAATTTTCTCTCTTCCATCTCTAGAGAAAAAAAAAAAAAAAACTAATTTCTTTATCGTTTGGGCGGCTGGTAGCCTTTACGCTGCTTCCGGCTTCCCCTCCCTTCTCGTTTTTTTATTTTTCTCCGTCTTCGCCTCTCGTCGGTCCTCCCTCCGTGTTTCCTTTCTCGGCGTTCTAAGATCTCTCGCCACCGCGGTTCAGATCTGGCGTCCTTGAGCTCGGAGTGTCGGAGAAGCTAGGAGGTGGGCTTGTTTGAGCGGTTCCTTTGGTCGGGCTTGGTGACGATGGTTTAGATCTGGTGTCAGATCCGGCCATTGGAAGCAGATTTGTTCTTCTTCCTTGTCTCCTCTTCTCTTCCTTCTCGGTGTGGGTGAGCTTCTCGCTTGGTCTGTATCGTCGCTGGAGTTCTTTTGGCGGTGGAGGTTCGGTGTTCCTGCACTTGTTCTGTGCCTCCGGCGGCGCTTGTTTTAAGGCTAGTCAGTTCTGCTCTCGAAGAGCCTTCTGGGATGCTTTCGGTTTCAAGCTATGTAGATCCACTGCAGGTTCTCTGTTGTGGGTATGCGAGAGGAGGTTATCTGTCGGTTTTGTCAACCATGGCTCTCCTTCCTTGTGGCGTCGCGTACTGAGCAAGCTGGTTACATGGGGCATGATCTAGGGCTGCTCCTGTCTACTGTTGTTATGGTGGTCTTTGCTGCTCTGTCTGCTTGGTGTTGGTCCATGGCGTGTGGCTATCCTTAGAGCTTCTTCTTTCCAAATAAATTGCTCTGCCGTGTCAAAGCGTGTGTGCTAGGCCTCGAGTGTTGCTTTCTGTCCGTGTTTGACTGCTGGTTTTGCAGGTAATCTGTGAGCTGTTCTTGGTGGAACCAAATCTTAAAGAGCGGATCACCGGGTACGCCAATTTCTACCGGGTTCTGTCTCTCGTAATCACTGTGGTTTCTTTGTTTGTGGCAAGTGGGTTGTGCTGAAGAATCGAGTCCTCCGGTTAGCGGTTTATGCTTGTTGAGTCTGTCCCTGTCTAGATTAGGAAGAGTTCTTGTTTAGTTTTTTTTTAATTTTCTCTGCTTCTCGTATTCTCTGTATTTCTGTCACAAATCTAAAAGCATGGTAATAATAATCTTTACATTTTTACCAAAAAAAAAAAAAAAAAATGTTTTCTTGCCAATATATATAAATGATTCTCTGTCTTTCAGCCAACAAGTTTAATTTTACCAATAATATGAGTTTGTGTTTTCCTCTTTTTGCATATTCTTACCAAGCGTATAATTTTTTTGTTTTTTACTGAATATAGTTTCGTTTTTTTTTTTGTCTTTGAAAAATAAAGAGCAGAAAATATAATTTTCCTTGGGTGAACTCTAGATTTTAAAGTATTATTTAGAAATGTGACACATGTCCATTGTCTATATGGTCAACCAGATTTTCACCGCGGATGAAACTTAATTGATCCTTAGACTATTTTTTGTGTTTGGACATTACCATGATCTATGAAAATTTGGACTTGACTGTTCTATATATTCCGTTGGATTAAAATGTTATTGTTTTTCCTTTTTTTCAAGATCAAGAACCATGGAGTACCAGAAAAAACAATCGAAAGAATGATGACTGTGGCTAGAGAGTTTTTCAGGCAACCAGAGAGCGAAAGAGTGAAGCATTACTCTGCTGATACAAAAAAGACAACGAGACTCTCCACAAGTTTCAATGTCGGCTCAGAGAAAGTCTCTAACTGGAGAGACTTCCTTCGACTCCATTGCCATCCCATCGAAGATTTTATCAACGAGTGGCCCTCACATCCCGTCTCATTCAGAGAAATCACAGCCGAATACGCAACAAGTGTTAGAGCCTTGGTCTTGATACTTCTTGAGGCAATCTCAGAGAGCTTAGGCCTTGAGAAAGACAGTGTAAGCAATACATTAGGCAAACACGGTCAACACATGGCCTTAAACTACTATCCTCCGTGTCCTCAACCCGATCTAACGTTCGGACTTCCCCAACATAAAGATCCAAACCTGATCACTGTTCTTCTTCAAGACGAAGTCTCTGGTTTACAGGTCTTTAAAGATGGTAAATGGATCGCTGTTCATCCTATTCCCAACACTTTTATTGTCAACATGGGTGACCAAATGCAGGTACTTAGCAATGACAAATACAAGAGTGTGCTACACAGAGCTGTTGTGAACAGCAACAAGGAAAGGATATCGATACCGACATTCTACTGTCCATCTTTCGATGCTGTGGTTGGCCCACAACAAGAGCTGATCAATGAGGAGGAAGATTCTCCTGCTATTTACAGAAGCTTTACGTATGCTGAGTACTATGAAAAGTTTTGGGACAGAGCACTTGCAACTGAGAGCTGTATTGACTCGTTCAAAGTTCCCACAACCTAAGAATCTGCACTTTCGAAACTATGTTCTTTTCAGTTATTGACTCGAATTTAAATATCCCATCTGTGTTGTCTTTTCCTTTTACTTTGTTAAATTAGTTTCGTATGAACGTTAACTAGCCTGCTTTCTAGATAAAACAAACTCTTCTTGCAGCACAATATAATCATTGTAGACGTCACATATACGATTCTTTTCGATATCTTTTGACTTTTCTATATCATTTGACTTTTTGATATCATCTGGTCACCAAGTGATCTTAGAACTGGAGTAGTTCTGTGCATTTACATCCCATTATGTGGTCCCTCACATACTCCACAAGCTTTCTGAATCACTATTAGTAAAGCGAGTATAACTTATGTTAGGACCAGGACTAGGAGGTTGCACAATAATGACGATTTAGAAATAATGGATGACAGAGATAAGAATGTGTTGGAACTCGTTTTTGACGAAATAATTTTAGACTATTTTTCGGTAAGTTTCGGTACGAAGACGTTCGTCGGAATAACCGAATATTTGACATTGTGAAGTAATATACTCGTACGTCAAAATTAGAATTGGTTTGAATGAAAAATGAAGATCAAAAGTGGATGACTTGAAAAGTTTGTAAAACTTTTAAATTTGGCTAAGTGTAAAAACTAGCAAATAACCACTTAAGAATAAGTGTTTAAAAAAATAAAAAAATAAAGATATATAGATTTAGGTTTGGAGTGTGAATTTATTATTGTAATTTATATCCATTAACTTATTATTTTATTTATGTAAGATTTAATTCACATAAAAACAAAATCTATTTTGAAGAATATTATGATATCTTCATTGATCATGTAATGGAATCTTGGGTAATTATGGTGTTTGACTCACCTTTACTATGATTCAAACATGCATTAAAAACTCCATTACACCACTTGTACGTTTTGGTTTTGAAAAATGAAAAACCATAACTTGTGGTTCTCATATTTCTATATAAAGGCTTACTAGCAACATATAGAAGTGGAAAAACGGGTAAAAAAACCCTGAGTTTTTCACAAAACATTAAAAAAAATCTCAGCTTTATTAGTGGGATTTAAAGCCCTGACCTTATAAAATAATTGCAAATGCACCCTACCTTGACAAACCGTGAACTGATTAACAGCAATAAAACGCTGTGTTTTGTTAAAAGTAAATAACACAATTTTTTTTGATAGCCGTCTTCTTCTTTTCTAATAGGTCAAACACTAAAAATACTAAAGTTTTATTTGAAGCAGATAAACTATAAACAACGGAAGATCTTCTATAACTGGGAATGAAGTACGTTGTTTATTTTATTTAGAATTCATTGCAACTTTTATTATTTAGAACTCAAGTTTAATATTTTTGTACAGCTATGGTGTTGCGGAAGATGGTGAACACAACTTTGAAGATTTCACAAACAATGCTGCAGAAGATGACCAAGGAAATAATGATAATGGTTGTGAAAGTGACACAGAACCAAGTGAAGAATTGTTTGGTGTGCATATGCAAGAGGACAGTGACACTGACAATGGAAATCAGTCTGATGAGATGACTGTCTTTCGAGTCAGCCAAGCTTTTAGCAGTAAAGATAGTTTCAAAAAGGCGATAGATAAGTATGCTGTGGATATGAAGAGAAATATAAGGTATAAGAGATCTGAAGCTATTAAAGTAGGTGCTGTATGTGCAGAAGAAGGATGTCCTTAGAATATCTACGCCTCAATTAACAGTTCAAGTAAAAATATGGTTGTCAGAACTTTCGTTGGAAAGCACACATGCTCATGGAATGGTAAAGTTCAGTTATTAACTTCAAGAAAAATAGCTGATAAGTTCATAGATGAATTTAGAAGAAATCCTGATTTGAAAGCCGGTGAAATTGGGAACCGGTTGCGGGCTAATGATAGTCTTTTAGTGTCAAAAGATAAATGTCGGGAGACACGAAGAATTTGTCTTAAAACGATTGCTGACGAATATGAAGAACAATTTATAAGGATGTATGATTATGTGGGTGCACTTAAGGAGTCCAATCCAGGTTCTACAATAATTTTGGGTACAAAAGCTAATGTGTTTGAGAAGTTCTATTCTTGCTTTTATGCAATGAAAGAAGGGTGGAAAAATGGCTGTAGGTGCATTCTTCATCTTGATGGAACATTCATGAAAGGAAAAATAAAAGGAGAAGTACTCATAGCTGTTGGCCGAGATGCTAATAATAAAATATTTCCAGTTGCATGGGCTGTTGTTTCTGTTGAGAACAAACCAAACTGGGAATGGTTTATGACATTACTACAAGAGGACTTAGACCTTGGTCTAGGAAATGGTCTAACTCTTGTTTCTGATCAACAGAAGGGTCTAATAGCAGCAAAAGAATCAGTTCTTCCTTACTGTGAGCATAGAATGTGTGCTAGACATATATGGACAAACTTGTACAAGAAGTATGGTGATAAAACAGGTCTTTTACATATTGCATTCTGGAAAATGGCAAAAGCATATAATGTGAGAGTTTTTGAGCAAAGAGTAGACGATTTTAAGATTCTGAACTATGAAGCTTATGAAGATCTTATGCGATGGTCTGCATGTCACTGGTCCAGGTATATATTAAGAATGCATTATTTTAGTTGTAAAGTAAAATAATTTAATATTTTATCTAACATTTAATTATTTTCTTGCAGAGCATTCTTCACAGGTTTTGCTAAGTGTGATGCTGTTGAGAACAATATGAGTGAATCATTTAATAGTGTTATCAAGGATGGACGATCTAAACCATTGGTTGGGTTGCTTGAAGATATTCGGATACATGTCATGAGAAGCAACGAAGGAAAGATGCGCATGATAGACGAATATGAAGGAGAGGTAACCCCAAATGTTAAAAAGACACTCGATAAAGAAAGAAAAAAAGTGAAAGATTGCACTCCTATTTGTGGTGGAAGAGGTTGGTATGAAGTTGAACATGGTACAAACAAGTATAGTGTCAACGTAAGAAACGAAGTGTCTTGCACATGTCGCCAATACGAGGTCAGTGGTATCCCGTGCTCTCATATGATTTCTGCTTTATTGGCAGAGAATAGAAATGCTCGCACACCCGAATCACTGGTTTCTGAATGGCTTTCAATTCCTAAATGGAAAATGTGTTATGAAAACATACTTAAACCTAACAATGGTATGGAGCTTTGGCCTATAAATAGAGATGTAAGAGTGTTACCACCTCCTTTTAAAGAGTCTCGTGGACGAAAAAAAATCCTAAAAAGACGTCTTGAAGCATATGAAACTTCTGCCGGCAAACAAACACAACATGGAAATTCAAATGGTATAATCATTTTTCCTTACTGATGTCTATGTATTTTTATTGAGTTATTGTTTCGAGCACAAATTCATGCTATTCTAAAATGTGTTGATGTGGTTTGTATTTTCAGACATGTAGCAAGTGTCTTCAAAAAGGACATACCAAGCGAACATGCTCAAATGAAATAGCTATTATTCCTCCAAAAAAGCCTTGAGGCCGTCCATCAAAACGTCAGATGAGTGAAGAACAATCTGTGGAGACAGTATCTACACTTCAAAGCCAGCCAACACCCACGTTACATAGCCAAACAACACCCCTATTTCATAGCCAACCAAATGTTCCTATAGAAAGTCATGGTGTTTTCCATAGTTCATTAACAGGAGACGACTATGTATGTGTTGGTCGGAGTGTTCGAGACATGAGTAATAACATCGTGTTACCTTCGTCACTTTTCAGAGAACACGAGAGAAACAAGTTGAGTGTTAGACGACGTAAGTGATGAGAGATTTTTCATTTTATTTTGTGATAAGATTATAGCAATTGGCAGTTTGTACGCTTATTATTTATTTATTTTAATGGTTATTTTTTAGGATAATTTATGTTATAAATTATTAATTTTATTATAGTAGAAACCTACATGTTTTTTCAGTTATATTATTCAAATTTCCATGACTTGGTCACAAAACCTTTTGTTCACGGTTTTATATTGATCTATTCAAACACTACGTTTTTATACTGTTAATTAGTTCACGGTTTGTTAACGTAGGGGGTATTTGCAATTATTTTATAAGGTCAGGGCTTTAAATCCCACTAACAAAGCTGAGGTTTTTTTTAATGTTTTGTCAAAAGTTCAGGGTTTCGTTACCCGTTTTCCCTATAGAAGTTGAGAAGACATACTCACGAACTACAATAATAAAAACAAGTCAGTCTCCCACTTAAATATATTTTTCCTTATTTTTTCTTGTGTGTAAAAGTGCAACACAAAAATAGATTCGTTAGGCTTCTGATAGAGTGACACAGATCAAAAAATTATTTGTAGTTATATCCTGAGAATCTAAGCGCTATAAAACCATCGCACTATGAGGCGTTTAAAGATTTAAAGAAAGAGATTAATCATCTCTACTCTGCAATTCTTGTTTATTCCTATCTTTCCGTATTGTATCTTTGATTTATATTTTTATTATTTTTATAAATATTAGTTGTTCCCATTATAGTAAAATAAGGTTCCTACACTCTTAAATCTTTTACTATTGTTTATGTTTTGCACTAACAATACTGATATTTGTTAAAACAAAAAAAAATTAAGAACATGTTCATCAATATTTTCAAATCTGTGCCAGAATCGATGTGGATGAGAATTAAAGAATTCAGTGTGATGGAAAACTAATTCTTCTGATTTTCTGAAACACGTTTCAGATTATTTGAGATATTGTGTAGTTAGATTCATTAAAATTATTAATATTTTGGGCAAATTCAATCTTTTCCATCAGATTATCAGCGTTTATGGTTTTATATTTTCTACAGTCTTCACTGTGTTTTTTTTTTCTGTCAACAAAGTTCCATTAATATAGTCAAAAGGGCAATTTTACAAGGCTTGAACATTACATTCAGGATCCATTTTACAATAAACATAACGAGAAGCCCAATACCAAAAGCCCAAGATGAAGAACAGATTATGATTGCTGTTCATCCACGTTTCAGCAGATGAAAACACTCGAGACATGTTACAGTCGTTTATGCAAGGCGGCTTGCAGAGACAGCCACCGTAGTTCTTCACCGCCGGGACTATTCCGATCAATTCTCCCTCCTTTACTTCTCAACCCTCATAATACATGGAGTCCTCGTTGATAACGCCAAGACCTTTGATCTCCAACTATCGCTCCAACCGTCGCTTGTGTTTGGAAACTCCTTCTTTCGCTGATGATAATACAAGGATAATGCAGACCGTCATTGAGAGATCTTTTGCCAGACCATCATCACAAGACGCCGACTCTGCTTCACATGAAAGTAAAGATTGACTCTTTTTAAAGAGGATTAAGCGCATATCTTTGAAAAGAAAGAGGAACCCAACACAAACAAATGGGATCTGAGTTTTTGGCGAAAGAGAAGATCTAGACTAAAGTTTTATTAATCGGATTTAAATATTTGACAAACATTATTATGGTTCAATACAGTGCCGTGCGAAGGTCATCCGAAGCTTGAGGCAAATATAAAAATATGACCTTTTACCACTATGTTACATCAGAATTTTGATAAATTGGAAGCCCTAAAATATCTATATAATTTGGAGGCCTGAGACAAAAACCTTTTTGATTACACATTAAGCACGCCACTGGTTCAATACTTTGCACAATTATTTAGCAGATTAGTGGACGAGCATATTTGTTAGATGCTTTGATTTTTAATTTTGCAACTAGCTTTTGACCCGTGCGCCCGTATAGGTGTTTGTTCATATTTTTAACTTTTAAGAATTTCATAAACATTATTTTTTATGTTCCTGTTATATATTTATAATTTTTGACTACTTTGTATTCTATTTGAGTATTTAGGGTAGGTTTTGTGGTCTCTATCATAATATTTTAATTTTTTGTGTTTTAAATTATTCTAGTTGGTAAAGTAAAATTAAAGTGTAAAGTATGTTTGTTTGTTTATGAAATTGTAATATTAATATTCAAATTTAATAATTTTGATATGTTCAATAAAATTTTAGATTGATAATTTTAAAAACAAATACATTATTATGCTAAAACATTTAAAATAGTGAGTGAAGAAACGAAACCAACATACAAAATTAAGTTAACATGTTTGGTCATTTTATTAAGCAAGGCTAATATAAATTAAACAAATGGGCCATTTTGCTATATGAAAAATTAGGCTCTAAAGACCATCTTTAAAACATGGATCGTCTTGTGTATATTAATCATAAATCAAAACCTATTTATTTATTTTTCC
The DNA here is from genome assembly GCA_012274485.2 of Sinapis alba. Taxonomy (NCBI): domain Eukaryota; kingdom Viridiplantae; phylum Streptophyta; class Magnoliopsida; order Brassicales; family Brassicaceae; genus Sinapis; species Sinapis alba. The sequence goes on along the minus strand of MU107039.1, from coordinate 46,968 downwards.
AGGAAACAAAACAGAAAAATTACCCTTTTACCCGACTCTTAACATTCTCAAAATTCGTTCTCTGTCTTATCTATGTGTCGGTACCGATCGTTTGCCTCTTTCTAAACGATCGAGCAAAATTGTTGTTAGATTCACAATCTAAAAACTGCAGAAGATAAATTCACTGAGTAGTACTGGAGAAATATGCATATAGGATTGTTGACATCCATCCGTCCTCGAAAGGGCTCTGCAAATCCGAAGAACGTCTCTGATCTAATGAACTGTTCCAACCATGGGGAAAAGCTGGAGTTTCACCACTGGTGATAATTTTAATATGTATTTTGTTGGTATGACTCTTTTTTTTTACATATTGTAGTTATCCCAAATGGAGATTCACAATGATTGAGTTTTTTTTTTATTTTTTAAGATTGGGTTCTTCTAAGGTTTGGATTAGGAAGACCCTTCACACGGATAGACACATCCCGCCCCCATTTTAATGATCGGGAAGAAACCTCTTGCATGTATTTGATCCGGTACAGAATCAGTTCCAACTCCCCTTTGGTTTCGGTTATGCAGTTTTATTTTGTTATCTTCCTTTGAACTTAAAAGGTTCCAGAACATATAGCTTAACTCTTTCATGTCTTTGATATATTTTTTTATGAAGTAAAGAACCAGTTATATTTTTTCTTTGCAGAGGTTCTTCTCATCGAGTCTAGCTGAAGAGTATGATTGAATGAGTTAACAAATTAGCTTCATTATATAAGGACTGATTAAATTAGAAGAATATAGACACATTTTAATTCCATGTAACTTGTTCACTTCATTTTCTAAGCTCTGTTTTATGTTTTTTTCATTTATAAATATTATTGTCTCAGAGCATGAATAATATTTGATATCTTAAATATTTTTCAGGAATGAATATTAGAGCTGGTAGACCACCAACTCTTTATGGAAAAACATGGGGACAAGGGAGAGACGTGAATTATATAAAATCCCAGGAAGATACATGCGGAAGGAGATGGACATGATAATCAGTTCTAGCATCACAGAGCACAAGGAAGCAACACTAATCAGTTTTTTCCAAGTTAAATGTAAGTGTTCTTAGCTGGATGATCATGTCTCATAACTTTTGTTGATATTTTTATACAATCAAAATGGTGTAATGATATTTAACATGATCATGTCATGTGTTGCATCGAGAAACAGAGGGACATGAGACAGTTGTGTTGGGTTTCCCTCATTAGCCCAATATTAATCAAATCACATGTCTTGACCCAAGAAGCCCAAGAAGAAGAAGTGTGTAGAAGAAGTTGTGGATAAGATCAAGAGAAGACTCTAGACATCTTTCACTAGTATAAATAGGGGTGTTTAGTTCACTTGTAAGATCATCCCAAAGCAAGCAAAAGCAATAATAAATAGAAAAAAATATTTCAGAAAGAGTTCCAAGAGAATTCAAAAATAGTCTCTAAACATAAACCTTTTGTAGAAAGTCCCTTTCCTAAAATACGAAGGCTATCTTTACTATTAGTTGTCTACTTTCCATCTTAACCTCTAAAAGAAACATTATCCGACTAACTTTCCCAACAACTGGTATCAGAGCTAGGATATCATTATCTTTGAAGAAGTGAATATGGAGGCTACCGTTACCTTTGAAGGTGACATGTTCAAGCTCACGACGGACAACTTTTCTTATTGGAAACCGATGATGGAAGATCACCTTTATTGCAAAGATTTGCATGAGCCCATCATCATGAAAGATAAGCCGGAAGGAAAGGATGATAAAGCATGGGAGATTCTCAATAGAAAGGCGGTTGCTGTAATCCGTAAGTATGTCGACAGGTCTCTCTTTGAACATGTCGCTACCTACACAAATGCTTTTGAATTATGGACAAAACTTGAATCCATGATTCAAAAGAAAACGCCTCGAAACAAAGCTCTTCTTGTTCGACGGTTGGTTAAGTTGGAGTATAAAGATGGCCAGAGCATGATGGAGCACTTGAACAACTTCAAGGGGCTTGTAAATCAGCTAAACAAAGTTGATATGAAGGTTGAAGATGAAATGCAAGCCCTTTTACTTCTCAGTTCACTACCGGAGAGTTGGGACACACTAGTTGTCACTCTAAGCAATTCTGCACCGGAGGGAAAGCTTACCATGGAAACCGTCAGTGATAGCCTTCTAAATGAAGAAGTTCGAAGGAAGGAGCGAGGTTCGAGTTCTTACTCAGAGGCTAACATTGTTGATAGACGAGGTAGAGAGGAGACTCGTGTGTACAACAAAAACAGAGGACGAGACCAATCTCGAAGAAGATCCCAGTCACGACCAAGAGTTACATGCTACTATTGTGGCAAGCCGGGCCACATGAAGTTAGAGTGTCGGTTCCTCAAGAAAGACCAACAAGCCGGTAATATCAAACCAGACCGGTTTAATCTCTCAAAGAAGCATGAAGACAAGACTACGACCATTGTTGAAGACCAGAGTGAAGAATTATATCTCGCTGAAGAATGTAATCTTACCTCTGATGATAGCTCGTGGATTGTTGATTCTGGAGCTTCTTTTCACGTCACCCCTCATGGAAGCTTCTTCACAACCTACCAAAGTGGTGACTTTGGTAATGTTCAAATGGGAAATCAAGGAAGAAGCAAGATTGTTGGAAAGGGTGATGTTACTCTTACATCAAACACGGGATGTAAGATAGTTCTCAAGGATGTGAGACATGTTCCTGATATGAGACTCAGCCTCATATCAACCGGGAAGCTTGATGATGCTGGTTTGGATAACCACTTTGGTAGTGGCAGATGGAAGTTAATCAAAGGGAGTTTGATCATGGCTCGAGGAAGAAAAGAAGGTTCACTATATGTGACACAAGCCAAGATTTGCAAGGAAGAAGTAAATGTCGCAAGTGATGACATGGATATGTGGCATCGAAGACTCGAACATATGAGTGAGAAAGGTCTAAATATACTTTCTCGCAAGAAACTTCTTCCTGAAATGAAAGGCACTTATCTCACACCATGTCATGATTGTCTAGCCGGAAAACAACATAGAGTCGCTTTTCGAAGATCGTCTACGCCTACAAGAAGGAAGCACATTCTTGACCTTGTACATACTGATGTATGCTCCATGTCGGAAAAATCCAATGGAGGTGCATTATATTTTGTAACCTTTATTGATGACCACTCAAGAAAAGTATGGGTACATCTTTTGAAGACAAAAGATCAAGTTCTTGATGCCTTCAAGGAGTTTGTAGCCCAAACAGAAAGAATTACGGGTCAAAAACTCAAGTGTGTTCGATCTGACAATGGTGGAGAGTATCGAGGTCCCTTTGAAGCGTTTTGCAAAGCTCATGGAATCAGGATGGAGAAGACGCCACCAAAGACGCCACAACTTAACGGGATTGCTGAAAGAATAAACCGAACAATCACAGAAAGAGTTCGGTGTATGCTCTCTCACGCAAAATTATCTAAGTCATTTTGGGGAGAAGCTTTAAAGACAGCAGTGGATATCATCAATCTTACACCATCAGTTCCTTTAGAAGGCGATGTCCCGGAGGAAATATGGTCTGGTAAGAAGGTCTCTTACAACCATTTGAAGGTGTTCGGGTGCAGAGCGTTCGTTCATATCCCTAACGATGAACGAGCCAAGCTAGACTCCAAAACTAAAGAGTGCATCTATCTTGGCTCACCAAGAGATGAGTTCGGCTATCGGCTTTGGGATCTGCTTAATAGAAAAGTTATCCGGAGCAGAGATGTTGTTTTCTTCGAAGATCAAACAATCGCAGACATCAACAAGAAGCCAAAGCTAAGGGTTGTAAGAAATGAAGATGCGCACAAACCACAAGATCATGAAGAAATGGTTGAAGATGATGGTGTTAACCCAGGACATGGAGATCCTCCAAATGGTGATGAAAGTGAAGAAGAAGACCAAGCGGAGCCCGAAGAAGAAAATGAACCAAGAAGGTCCGGAAGAGAGATAAGACCATCTGTAAGATACTATCGAGATGAGTATGTGAATCTTACAGATGAGGGGGAGCCACAAAGCTATGAAGAGGCCATAAAAGACATTCATAAAGATGAGTGGGTGGAAGCTATGCAAGATGAAATGAAATCCTTGCAAGATAATCACACTTATGAGTTGATGAATCTACCAAAAGGAAAGAGAACCTTGAAGAACAAATGGGTATACGGTTAAAGTATGGGGAGAGAAGCTCAAATCCAAGATACAAAGCCCGATTGGTTGTGAAAGGATTCAACCATAAAAAGGGTATAGACTTTGAAGAAATATTCTCTCCAGTGGTGAAGATGTCATCTATCCGAGTTGTTCTTGGTCTAGCGGCGGTTCTAGACTTGGAGGTTGAACAACTCGATGTCAAGACAGCTTTTCTACATGGTGAACTCGAGGAGGAGATCTATATGGAGCAACCCGAAGGATTCAATGTTCCGGGAAAAGAAGACTTGGTGTGCCGATTAAAGAAGAGTTTGTATGGCCTCAAGCAAGCTCCAAGACAATGGTATAAGAAGTTTGACTCCTTCATGACGGATCATAACTTCAAGAAAACCAAGAATGACCATTGTGTTTTCATAAAGAAGTATGCAAGCGGCGACTTTCTCATATTATTAATCTATGTTGACGATATGCTAATTGTGGGACAAGATCGCGACAAGATAGCCGCACTGAAGAAAGATTTAGAAGAATGCTTTGCGATGAAAGATCTGGGGCAAGCAAGACAAATTCTTGGAATGAAGATAACTCGAGATAGATCCAAGAAGCTTTTATGGCTGTCCCAAGAAAAGTATGTTGAAAGGGTGTTGGAAAGATTTAACATACACAAAGCAAAGCCGGTGAGCACTCCACTTGGTGGACATTTCAAGCTAAGTTCAAAGCAAAGTCCAACAAGTGAGAAAGAGAAAGAGGAAATGAAGACTACACCATATGCATCAGCAGTAGGAAGTCTCATGTATGCTATGGTGTGCACCAGACCCGACATTGCCTATGCGGTAGGAGTTGTGAGTCGCTTTCTAGCCAATCCAGGAAAGGAGCATTGGAAAGCAGTTAAGTGGATCCTACGCTATCTACGAGGCACAACGAAGAAGTGTCTATGTTTTGGCAATGGAAAACTTGAGTTGAACGGTTACACCGATGCAGATTGGGCTGGTGATAAAGATTCAAGAAAATCAACATCAGGTTTTGTGACTACCTTTGCAGGGGGAGCTGTTTCCTGGCAATCAAAGCTACAAAAGTGTGTTGCCTTATCCACCACGGAAGCAGAATACATCGCAGCAACGGAAGCGTGCAAGGAGATGTTATGGATGAAGAACTTCATGCTTGAATTGGGAGTAAAGCAAGAAAAGTACAATATGCTATGTGATAACCAAAGTGCTATTCACTTAGCAAAGAATCCAACGTTTCACTCTCGCTCAAAGCACATCGATATTCGACATCATTGGATCCGAGAAGTTCTTGAAGAGAAGCTCATACATCTCAGCAAGGTGCCCACAGACGAAAACTGGTCAGACTTTATGACCAAGGTACTACCGATCAAGAAGTTTGAAGATTGCGGTCAAGGCATCGGAATGGCGACGGTTTCGAGCTAAATCGGGAAGGGGGAGATTTGTTGGGTTTCCCTCATTAGCCCAATATTAATCAAATCACATGTCTTGACCCAAGAAGCCCAAGAAGAAGAAGTGTGTAGAAGAAGTTGTGGATAAGATCAAGAGAAGACTCTAGACATCTTTCACTAGTATAAATAGGGGTGTTTAGTTCACTTGTAAGATCATCCCAAAGCAAGCAAAAGCAATAATAAATAGAAAAAAATATTTCAGAAAGAGTTCCAAGAGAATTCAAAAATAGTCTCTAAACATAAAGCTTTTGTAGAAAGTCCCTTGCCTAAAATACGAAGGCTATCTTTACTATTAGTTGTCTACTTTCCATCTTAACCTCTAAAAGAAACATTATCCGACTAACTTTCCCAACAAGTTGTAATTATAGAAACTCTCAGGGAGATACATGGGGAAGGACATAGAGATTATAATCAGTTGAAACATGACAGAGCAAAGGGAAGCCACACTAATGAGTTTATACAAGTTAAATGTAAGTGTTCTTCGCTGGATCTTGTTATCCTAAGTAAAACACAGTCATATTAGATTCAAGTTAATATAAGTAAAGCAATGAAAGGAAGAAACGTTAGAAAAAAAAAAATACCCATTCATCCGCTAAAACCATCTTGAAGGTATTACCTCCAAATGATGTGTTTTGCCTCCATTAATATAAACACTTCACTTGAACTCGCCAATTGTTTTTGTATGGTCTGAGTTTTGTAAAAGGACTAAAAGTCGACATCTTAGACATGCTTAGGTTTTTTGCTTTTTTTATATGTTTTGGCGATATATAGATGAGCTATATATATTTGGTATGGAAAAGGGTAGGTTAAGATTTTGGTAGTTGTGATTTAAACGCAGAATCAAACGCAATATCTTTTTGAAATTATTTAATATACATTCCTTTTTTATTATATCATAAGGAAAACATAATATACGGTTTTTATATCTAAGTAATACGTGGTTTGCAAGTTTTTAAAACATAATTTGACGATTGCGTTAGTTAATTGATTCTTTTTTTTTGATATGGTGAGTCCGTAGAATTAGGAAAAAAGTTGGGATGTTGTTTTCTTTTTAATTAATGAAAATTAAGTAATATGTTGTTTGCAAGTAATATAAGCCGACAAAAATTTGCGGACTTTAAATCGGTATGAATCAGGTTAAAATCGCAAACATGCAAAACGAAAGCCGATTTGTCATCGCATAGGCTTAAGCCGAAAGTAAATCTAGGACTTGCCCTAAACCCAGCCACGCTGGTCTCTAACATCTCTAGACATGATATCAAAAGTGATACGAGATTCTAAAATATGTCTCCTCGTTCATATCTAAACCCTCGTGAAACTTCTAATTTTTTTAAAAAATTTGAATACACTCGTCTTTAAACGAGCAACGAGCAGAACGACTTACCAAGAGTTAGATATGAAGTGACTACTCATACTCTTCCCTCTATACTTATCTAAAAAGAAACATATTCACAAGCTCTTTAGACGCTGAAAATTGATTCATATAAAAAGAAAGCCGTAAAAATGGCAGGGATTCAAAGCCACTAACGGCCAGTCCCGACAAAAGTTAGAAGGCCGTCCTTGGCATAAACATAATACGGCCACATTCGGCCAAAAAACAATAGAAGATAAAAAATGAAACTAGGGAACATCTTCCGTTCCACTCGAAGAACTCTCGTAGTTTCCAGATATAGAGGCTGCAAAAGTACACACAGGCTGATCTACCTCGTCATCTTTGTTCCCAGCAGCAATCCCAACCTCCTCCGTATCAGGAGAAACGGGGATCGGGTCCCAAAGCCCAAAAAACCTCTCCCTGATCGGAGGAACCAAAGAGTCGGCATGGGTGCAGTTACCCATAAAATCTGACATCTCGACAAGTTTAGACTTAAAGGTGTATTCGGCCTCCTGCGTGTGCCACAAGGTACAAACAGAACCTCAGCACTTACGGAAATCTTCCACAAGCTTTTGAGCTTCCTTGAGCCTCCCATACTCAGTCACCAACTGAGCAGCACGGTTCCCGTTCACTGAAACAATTCTCCACCTTCCCTCCCTCTCTGCGCGACGAAGGGATTTGGTGTGCCTCTTGGACAACTCCTGATCACGAAGGTCACGCGCAGCAGCCTCACTCTGTAGGCGGGCAATCTCCTTCTTTGCCTGCTTGGCCTTGAAACGAGAAACTTGCCCATTGCGGTAACTCGCTTCAAGAGCTGAGTTGAATGCGTGCAAGCCCTGTGGATTTCTCGATATATTAACAAAAGGACTTGGTATAAAAATTAACAAGAGATAAAGAACCAACCCGTTAATGAGTCTAGAGATCTCCACGAACGTCCTCGGCTTGGATAGGTTGTCTAGAGCTGGAGGCAAGTCAAATTCCGTAGGAAGCGAGGCCAAGAACTCATAGAAGTTACAGTTGGAGAAAGGCATATCGTTGGAACCGCCACCATGATCAGGAGCAAAGTTTGGACTCCATCCAGGCAGCGGTGGGTCCTCTGAGGGGAAATCTCTAGCACCAAAAGCAACACCTTTATCCTTCGGAGATCTGTCCCGGTGCCTCGTCACAGAAACACAGGGCCGGCCCTGGTCTAAAGCTAGCAAAGCTAAGGCTTTAGGCGCCAAAATTGATTAACACTTTAAGGGCATCAAAAATCAAAAGATTGCTTATAGTCTGGTGGTTGTGTGCCTCATTCTATGGTCAAAGGTGATTGGTTCGATTCAATAAGGGCGCCAATTATTTATTTTGCTTTAGGCAAGATTTATTACTGGGCTGGGCCTGCCAAAACATCGCGGGAAGTGAACCCAAAAGACCATTTTCGATACAACGTCGATTTCATCATGAGCTCAAACTTCTCGCATAGCTATAACAAATTTGGAGTTAAGCCAACCATTGTTGTTTTACACGATCGGTTTAAACTTCCGATTGAGACGAAACAAAGAGCATTTCGGTCGCGACTCGAAGAGGAATACAAAAAAGAGGCACATGTCACCATATGGCGACCAAGGCTTGGCGAGATGAGGTCGCCATATGGTGACCCAGTCTTTGAAGGGTTAGGTCCCCGTATGGAAACCAGGAATCTGCGAGTCTAGGTCGCCATATGGTGACCCGGACTGTGTGGATCTGAATCGCCATATGGTGACCCGGGTTGTAAGGTTCAGGTTTCCATATGGCGACCTGTGTTCTAGGTGTGCATGTTGCCATATGGTGACCTGTGCTTCGTGTTTACAGGTCGCCATATAGCGACATACGCTCTGCGTGTGCGGGTCGCTATATGGCAACCCGTGCTTTGCATGTACAGATCGCCATATGGCGATCTGTGTCTTGCAAGTGCGGATCTCCATATGGCGACCTGTCTCTTGCGAGTGTGGGTCGCCATATGGCGAACCGTGTCTTGCGAGTGCGAGTCGCCATATGGCTACCAGTGTCTTGCGAGTGCAAGTCGCCATATGGCGACCCGTGTCTTGCGAGTGCAGGTCACCATATGGCGACATGTGTCTTGCGAGTGTGGGTTGCCATATGGCAACCCGTGTCTTGCGAGTGCGGGTCACCATATGGCGACCCATTGCTTGCGAGTGCGGGTTGCCATAAGGCGATCCGTGCTTGTAGGGTGCGGTTCGCCATATGGCGACCCATGCTTCTCAAGTGCGGGTCACCATATGGCGACCCACACTCGGAAGACACGAGTTGCATTATGGCGACCCACACTCACAAGACACAGGTCGCCATAGGGTGACCCGCACTCGCAAGACACGGGTCGTCATATGGTGACCCACACTCGCAAGACACGGGTTTCCATATGGAGACCCGCATTCGCAAGGCATGGGTTGCCATATGGTGACTTACTTCTTGTGGCTTGATCATTTTTTGTAAACTTTCGTGAGCTGAAGCTTTGGAAGAAGCATTTTCCAAGGACTTGAGCCGTTGATTTCGTCGTGACCGATTTTGACCCCAACAGTTAGCCTCCAGGTCGTTAGGCCGTGAGCTTTCAGCGTGAGGCACTAGTGGGTGAACAGGCTGGTTGTGAAAATTAGGTGGAATCATTGATCGAGAGTCTGAAAATGAATAGTAAATTTTTTGCTTATGAGTATGTGGAGTAAGTATTGAATTGTTTTTTCACTTGCTTGCTTTTTCAAAGGTAGAATTTGTCTCTCTCATTAGTTTTTCCCTTATTTTACTATCTGAAATCCATGTCTACAAAAAAGAGAGCTTCTAAGAAAGTCGAGACTCGTCATATTCGTCATGACGATGCTCGAAATGAAGAAGAGGTTATCCCAAAACCCGAGTTTATTCCACATTTGGTTGATCCTGGGGAGGCCGAGGCGTATTGGGCTGCCTTATGCGAAAGTTTGACCCCTCCGCCTGAGGCGCAATTTTGTAGCAGGCCTCCTCGTCGGTCAGACCGAAGTCTTCTGAGCAAGAGTTCGTACCCATTCCTCGATACTGTTCGAGAGTTTGGCCGTGTTCCGGAAGACGTGGAGTTCCGGATCCCGCAGCAAGGCGAAAAGGCGGATGATCCCCCAGTGGGCTATTTCACCTATTATGAGGTGCACATTGTGCGTTGCCATCTATGGTTTCCAATCTTGGAGATCATTGTTTATACTCTGAACCGCTTTGGTCTATCGATTGGTCAGATCAACCTTACGGGTCTTCAGCACCTCCTTGGGATCTTGGTCCTAAGTTACGAGCATGGGGTACCCCTTAGTGTTGACCATTTTGAGGCTCTTTTGAAGTTATTGGCCGTGATGGGGGAAATATATCCCCTTGCACCGTGTGCCCACATGTTGATCATACGGGAGACAATCTCGAATGGTCATGCGTGGGAGAAATGCTTATTTTTCGTACGCGTTAATAGCGCGTCGCTTTAAGAAGGCTGCATTCCTGTTTTTCGCAGTGAATGGGGTTGTTATGGTACTGTTTGGATATACATACGTTTTCTGTTCCGTTGATATCTAAATTTCTCGTTCTTTTGTTTTTGTAGAGACCAACCCTTTACCCCCTATTCCAGACTACGTGATTGTTGTTAGGGATCTTTTTCAGACTGGCTCGTTCTTTTGGACTTCGTTTACTCCAAAGCGAGTTTGGAAGGCTTTGAAGCATCACCAGTCGCGATCAAATACCAAAATTGTCATGGAGGAGGGATCCGAACCAGTCATGGAGGAGCTCCTGTCGAGTGATATTCTGGTGTCTCGAGGGAATGCAGGGCCTTCCAAAGTTAAAGGGGTCTAGCTAGGTGATCTCGAGTTTTCCTCGGACAACTTCTCCTTGCATGGATGGCCTTCTAACTTTGCTTCGGGCAACGTGAGTTGTGCTAGTGATTTTTCCCTAACGGATTGCAATTTCGATGACCTTTTCAAGGATCTTCCGGCCGCGTTTTGAAAATGTGCAGGGACTGCTCTTATTCAACTCGGTCCTCGAGGGCGAGTTACCAAGAAGCGATACTTTGCCGTTTCAAGGCTGAGAGGGCAGAGAGCGAGGCTGCTCTTCTCCGAGAACAGGCCACCTCCCGAAATGAGTATATGGAGACGAGGCACGCTAAGGAGCTTCGTCGATAAGAAAGGCGAGGCAAACGTCAAGCCGCTGCGGTGGTTGCCGATCGCGCTGCTCAGTTAAAAGATGAGTTTGGAAAGCTTAAGGAAGCCCAAGGGCTCATGGGCGATTTCAGGGAATGTTGTGGAGCCGTTGGTGCCTTGTCACGGACGAGGGTCGCGGGTTACGCTTTCCAAGATGAAATGGACACAATGACTGGTTATATGGGTGAGTACGAAGGCGTTGAGGCTATGGTACCTCCTCTCGAGGAGAAGGTTCTGGGATGTTGGGATCATATCCTAGTTTCCCCTGATATGGAGGAAAACATGCTCGAGGCTGCCGACAAGGGGGTCGAGGTGAATCAGTCGTTCGGCATGTTTGGTTGTTCGATGTCGGGCAATTTTGAGATTGACCCTTGAACAACTTGTTCGTGGTTTTATTTTTAGTTGTGTCGGGCCAAATGTGGCCGTTTTTAGGTTTATGCTTTTAGGCCAAATGTCGCTGTTTTTTATTTGGACTGGCCGTACGTGGCTTCGAATCCCGGTTTCTATATTGAAAAATAGTTCATATTTTAGTAGCGTTTTGTGAAGTTATGATTTTAATTTGTGTAGAGGGAAGAACGCGACTTGTCATCTCTCATCTAACTCGTATTTGTGTATCGTTCTATTCGTTGCTCGTTCTAGATTCATGGAAAATTTTCGTGAGCGTTTAGATGTGAACGAAGAGACATGCTTTCAGGATCTCATATCTTTCGATACTCATGCCTTGAGACGTTAGAGACCAGTGTGATGGGTTTAGCGCAAGACCTAGGTTTACTTTTGGTTATGGTTGTGCGATGACTAATCGGCTTTTATTTTGCATGTTGTGATTTCAACCTGATTTTGTACCGCTTTAAAGTCTGTGATATGTTCTCGGCTTATACGACTTGTATGGTTGGAATCGAGCAACTCTCCAAGGACAATTTTAAGTCTCCTGGAAGCGCTGACCAAAATTTCGGATTTTTTGTGCGCAATTTTCCTAGACGGATGTATGAGAACCGTTCATGAGAAAGGTTAGGTGCGTCTGTTTGGGACGACTGATGTACTCGTCGGGGCCAATCGGCGAGTGAGGTGTAAGAGCGAGTCCTCGTTTATGATTATAGTCGCGGGCGGACTGTTTCTGAATTTTGAAAGTATATTTTCAGAGGTTTCATGCGATGTCTCGCATTTATGCTCTGAGAATGTAAGTTGGCGATTTGGGGTGTGAACTAATGTTTGACATTTTCAAGGGTAGGGTTTGATGATGTTTTACCGGAAGGTGTTTTTACGAGTTGTGATTGTAGCAGAGAGTTTGGTTTGTAATTGGATAGATCGAAAAAGTTTTTAGATGTTTGTACGATAAAAGAGACTTTGCCAGATTTGCGTTTTCTTATTATCGAAATTAAAAAAAAAATATCGAGTACAAGGTAAATATTTAATATATTGAGTATAAGAAGAATATTTAAAATGTGGGAGTATACGAGTATATGTATACGTACCCATTCCCCCCCCCCCCCCATTTTAAGAGGGGGATATCTGAACTTGTCGTTTGGACAAGCTGCCTACGTACCTCTTTCATGGATCAAGCCATCTCGTAGTTCAGTTTTTTGGCGGCAAGTGTTTCTACTCGGCCGTGGCTGTGTCGACTACCCTAGTTGCGGTGACTGCGGCAGAGTCGACGTCTTTTCCGAGATTTTCTCCTCCAGTTGGGTTGTTGCGTTGGGCTCGGACGTCTTCTCGTTTTCTTTGTTCAGAGCCGTTGCTTGGGGTGATGATTTTTTATCGTCTTTTTGAGAGACGTTTTCAGCCGGTGGCTGAGTGGCCTTTGCTCGTTTGGGTTTTATCATCGAAATAGTCGTGATTTGTCTTAGCTTGTGTTCAGCTAAAAGACAAAGTCGCGATAGTTTCTGGCTTTCCCAGATCACGGCAGTTCCGTTTTGAGTTGAGAACTTAATGCCTAGATGGTAGGTTGAAGGGAATGCCTTCATGGTATTGAGGCAGGGAGTGCCCATGATTATATTGTAGATGGCGGGGTAGTCAATGACTGCGAAGTCGACAATTTTTCTCACTTATTTCGCCATGACTGGGAGTTTGATCGATCTGAGAGTTATTTGGGTTACGCCGGAGAAACCGGTCAACGGTATTGGTGTTGGTACGACTTCTTTCAGTTTGACGTTCATCCTCCTGAGCGTATCACGGAAGATGTCGTTGACTGTACTCCCAGTATCGATAAGTACTATGGCGACCTTGAGATCTTTGATTACGAGGTCAATCACAAGTGGGTCGCAGTGAGGTTGATCGATTTCGCCAGCTTCCTCCTCCTCGAAGGTAATGGAGTTGCTTTGGTTATTCGAGGGCGGAGACAAGACTCTGCCTTTCGTTGGTAGGCCTTGATTGACGAGACCCTGTCGGCACAAAATTGTGATCCTCCGATGATCATGTTAATCTTGCGACGGTTGCTGTCTTTGCCTTTCTCATCATGCCTTCTTCTGCATTTGTCTGCTCTTCAGCCAGTTTCTCCTGCTCTACCTAGAAGATGTTTTCCTCCTCTTCTGTCATGGGTTTATCGAGCAGGTCCTCTTGAGCCCTGTGGCTCCTTCTCCTTTGTGGATGCACATCCGCGTCTTGGTATGAAGGCTCAGACTGACTGCTGTATCCATGTTAACGAGCTCAATTTCCCCTTCCTCTTTCTCTTCTTCCAAGGGTGGAAGATCGCTCGGATTTTTGCATACTGACGCAGGAATGATTTGGTCCATATGTTGTTCCGACCAATTTTCCTGCGCATTTGCGGATCGATCCAGAAGAGTCGCAAAATCGAGTCTTCTTCCATGGAGCCTAGTGGTCCCGCGAGGAAAGACAGCTCGGGTTTTTGCAGTTAGGGTTTCAACCTGTTTTGCGAGAGATCCCATGAGCTTACCTTGCTCTTCCGCCCTTTTTTCATAGGCGGAGATTAGTTTTTTCATTTCCTCGACCGCTGCGGTGTTGGGCTCAGCGTTCACTGCGGGAATGTTGGTCGCAGGAGTGTTGTCAACGTTGTCACGACTCGAGTCGTCGTGAGGCTTTTGGTTGCTGATATCGTTGGCTGACATGCTTGACTGGGCGTTCTGTGGTTGCGAGAAAGATTAATCCGTAAGATCCCCTCCTTCTAGCGTCAAATTGTGGAAACCAAAATTCGCACTGTCAGTTTCCGTAAACTTTAGGAAGCCAGGAAACCCTAACTTTCCCAGAAGATCTCGGATAATCTGCTTTAAACCAAACGCGAGACAATCAAATGATGAGAACAAAAAAAATAGCAAAGAATTTGAATGTAGTAAAAGAAGAGTAAAAGAGATATTATTCTGAGTTTGCGTTTAAGCGTTTACAAGAAAGAAAATAACCTTGGCCACAAGAGCTGTTCGCGAGATCCTAGTTCTAGTAACGTAAGACTGCAAATCTCTAAACGAGTAGTAGCTGGATATTAAAAAATGGAAATAAATGCATATTGCTATAAGTTGCTACAAATGCTAAAAGTTCTCTATCTTTGCCTCCAGCCTCACCTTCTCTTATATACTCGTCTTTAAAGCAGTTTCGCGCTTCCTTTTCTGCCCCTGGTCGAGTTTATCACTTCAGAAATATTCTTTTTTCTCACGATTTCATGGTTATCTTCGAAAACTTTGCATTTATCTTCTGATTTCTCAATATTTATCTTTATGTGAATAAAGACAAGACCGTCATAACACAACTGGGCTTGGTTTCGTATGAAAACGTAAGTGGGCCTTTTAGTCGCGTTTTAGGCCTCTCGAGCCGTTTTGCCAACTCTGAGCGTTTTTCCGTTTTCTCCGAAAGACCGTTTTCGATACGACGTTGATTTTAGCATGTGTTCAAACTTCTTGCATAGCTTAGGAAACTTTGGAGTTAAGCCAAACGTGGCCGTTTTACACGATCGGTTTGAACTTCATACCAAAACGAGTCTTCGCGGTTTTTATCCTAAAGTTCCAACGGTAACTCCAATCGAGACGAAATAAATCATTTTATCAAGTTTTGAGAGAGGAGCTAGAGGGAGTGATCCAGGTCGCCATATGGCGACCTGGGGCTGTACTCGTCAAGCTAGAAGTTGTTTGTCGAGTCTTACTTGTTTCTATCATAAAATCTCAACGGGAAGTCCGATTGAGACGAAATAAAGAGCTTTTAGATCGTGACTCAAATAGGAATACGAAGAGGAGGCACATGTCGCCATATGGAGACCCAGGCTTGGCGAGCTGAGGTTGCTATATGGCGACCCGTTCTTTGAAGGGTTAGGTCACCTTATGGCGACCTGGACTGTGCGAGTCTAGGTCGCTATATGGCGACCCAAACTGTGTGGGTATGAGTCGCCATATGGCGACCCGGGTTGTACAGTTCAGGTTGCCATACGGCAACCTGTGTTCAACATGTTCGGGTTTCCATATGGCAACCCGTGTCTTACGAGTGCGGGTCGTCATATGGCGACCCGTGTCTTGCGAGTGCGGGTCGCCATATGGCAATCCCGGTCTTGCGAGTCTGGGTCGCCAGGCAAGCCATGGTTTGCGAGTGGAGGTCGCCAAATGGCGACCCGTGCCTTGCGAGTGCGGGTCGCCATATGGTGACCCGTGCTTGTAGGGCGCAGGTCGCCTTATGGCGACCCATGCTTCTCAAGTGTTGGTCGCCATATGGCGACCCGTGCTTGCAGGGTGCGGGTCGTCATATGGTGACCCATGCCTTTCAAGTGCAGGTCGCCATATGGCAACCCGTACTTGCAGGTTGAGGGTTGCCATATGGTGACCCATGCTTCTCAAGTGCAGGTCGCCATATTGCAATCCGTGCTTTCAGGGTGCGGGTCACCATATGGCGACCCGTGTTTGCAAGTTAGGACTCGCCGCATGGTGACTTACTTCTTGTGGCTTGATCGTTTTTTTTAAATTTCATGAGCCAAAGCTTTGGAAGAAGCATTTTTTGAGGACTTGAGCCGTTGATTTCGTCGTGACCGATTTTAACTCCAACACTCTCCTTAGGGCGAGCTCGGGTCCTTCCCAAGCCAGCTCGCCATAAGGCGAGGATGAATGCATCATGTCAATATCAGACACTCTCACCTCAAAGCATGACCATATACTGTCCCTTGTTTTGACTCAAACTATGACCATATAGCGTTTTTCCGTTTTCTCCAAAAGACTGTTTTCGATACGACATGATATCTTATGCATTTTTAGAATTAGTAAAATAAGTTTATTTATCTGAAGAATACACTTTTGAATTTTTTTTTATTTCACAATCTTACATGATATTCTCACAATATTTTAGGTAGTTTTGTTTTAAAAAAAAAAATCTTTTATATAAAATTGTTAAAAATATCAAAAGGTATTCGAAGTAATGTATTTATCTGTGGACTTCAATAAAACAAATTGTAAAAATATGCAATATTTTTAAAAATGTATTCTTGATAACTAATCTAATTACACGATTGTAATATCAAAATAAATTTCTATAATGCTATTTGATTATCAATTCAAAATTAAATTATTTATATAATATATTAAAATTTAATTTGTTGATTATCAATATATTTAGAACATTTTTCTCAAATAACATTTTTAAAGTTTTTATCACAAAATAGCTTTCAAAAAAAATCAAAATACCTTTTTATTTTGAAAATTTTAATATTTATTTTTTAATTTTTAATATTTGAAACTCCACCTTTAAAACCCTACCCCTTAAGTTTAAACCCTATGTCTAGATTAGTTAACTTTAGAATTATAAGTGTATATTTACCTCTTCAAAAATTTGACAATATAAAAATAAAATGATAACTTCAAAATAATATTCTATATATTTAAAGTTAACGTTTTATGTTCTTTTGATAAGTGACAAGACGGTTTGATGTCATGTGCCCCCATTAAAAATTCACTTATCAAAAAATTTAAAACTATATAAAATATATTTTGCATCATCTTATAATGTTTTAATATTTATTTTAAACTCATAACTATACAATATTCATTTTGCTTCATTTATATGGTGTTTTATCACAATTAAACAAATTTAAAAAATCAATACTTTACAATAATAATAAAAATTCGACAATATGAAAATAAATAATAACTATAAAAATATTATTAAACTAGAAAGAAAGCTAATTTATTTTAATAGATGTTAAAAATAATATAATATTTTAACGTTATGTTTTAAAATTTGTAATTTTTTATTTAATTTAAACTTGAATTTGAGAAAATCTGGTTTTAGTAAATTTAACAGGTGTTTGACTAATATTACAGTCTATGACATATGGAGACCCTCCAAGACACAACTCTCTGCGTCTCACTTCAACTTCCCAAAGCTGGTGGCATCCGAGCTTGATGGCGTCGCCTCTTGGCTTTGCTCCCTCTATCCAACAAGTTCATCGTTGTTTCTGTTAGTCTTTATGTCGTCGTTTGTTTTCACCGCAACTGCCTCGTGTTACCTCCTCACTGTATATACCTCCTCGCCGCCGCCTTTATTGGATCAATTAACATTAAGCAAATGTGCTGTAATATTAAAACGTGAATACAAATGGGCCTCCAATTGGTGGCTTTATCATTACGTAAATAAATGAGAAGTATGCAAGTCCCACATCGGTTGTGTGACTGAAAATAGAGCAATATATATATGTTCTCATGATAGTATGGGTTAAACAGCTCATGGGAAGAGAAGAGTTCCCACGCGTGCGCCGCCGCCGCCGGCCGTCCGGCTCGGCGTGGGCTTGGGTCTTGGGTCTTGGTGGACGTCTTGGTCTTGGTGGAGGGCCTCCGGCCCAATAAGATTCTTTTTGGACCAAGTTAAGCCCAACGATTTTGTCATTTTTAAAATAAAAAACAGCATGATGTTTATGTCTAAACGGTGCGTAGTTTGCCTCAAAACGACACGCATTTCATCTGTTTGCAAGATATTTATTCTAAAAACGAGAGAGGATCTTGGGGAGGAAGTTTCGTAACTCACTTTCCCCGATCTCCGCGAGATTTTCGTCCACGTGCAGCAGTTTTTACGGGAAGTGGGTCTTATCCTTCTCTTTAAATATCGCTTCTCCTCTTCCTTCATTTTCACGTTTTTTCCACACTTCTCGAAGCGAAACCAGCAAAAAAAACCTTAGCGTAAGTCTACAGTCGAGAGTGTTTCGTAGTAATAGTTCGATAGGGCATTCACGAGTGAAGCGTGAATCGCCAACCATGGTTGTATCCTGGGTCTCGGTATTCGCACAGTTTCGTCTCACTATGAAGCGAATATTTAGAGTTAAGGAAATAGATCAAATCTCGCCTCTATCTTTATTATGAATGCGTTTTACTTACTGGTTTCAATTCGTATTTTTATTCGTCTGTTTCCTTAACATCGCTTTATTATTATCGTTTATATCAGTTCGGTTTTTTGGCTTCTAGAATCTTAACTCTAATTTCGCTTTCTGTTCAAAATCTTTAATTGGATTGAAAACGATTTACTAATCGGTGTATTTAAGGATTTGTAAACGTTTTTGAAATGGTGTTTGCGATTTGCTTTCTAGCACTTCCGCGAAACGTTTCTTAAGTATCTCATAACAGTTTGCGTTTTTGCTCTATAGCACTATCGCGAAAGTTTATTGTTATACAATTCTTAAAACGTTATAAAAACGATTAGTTTCCACGGAAGCTTTTTAAAAGCGAGTCTGTGAAACAATAAAAACGCCTTCATTGATGGTGTCTGCGAACGCTTTTAAGCGAGTTTGCAAAATGGGTTTTGGCTTATTATCATTTCTGGTTGTGATCGATTGTAAACAATCTCCATTAAAACCAAATGACTAACGGTTTGCGTTTTGCTTTGTAGCATTTTGCGAAACGTTTTTTTTATATTTTTTTCTATAAACGGGTTTGCGGTTTGCTTATAGCATTTTCTGCGAACGCTTTTAAGCGAGTTTGCAAAACGCTTTCTCAGACTTATATCGATATAATTTGGTTCAAACACCAAAAATGACAATCAATTTAAAACTACTATTTTTTATTCAAATAATATGTTAATATGTTATTGTTGAATGGAGTACTAATCCGTTTTCATGTTTTCTCAACAGAAAATGACGGATTCAAACAACACCCCCATTGACACTACCATCAACCAAACTCCACTCAACGTTGCAGAAACATATGAAACCGTGACAACGGCTGGAATCACAGCGTCAACCGCTGCAGCAACAACAACAACTACCCTACCTGTGGGTAATGGTGCTGATGAGACCACACGCTGTAGCCTTTTTGGTGCTGGTCTTTATCAAACTGGTTCAAATCAAGGAACCACAAGTGCTACGGTTGCAGTTGTAACTCCTCCGGCATTCCCTGGCATGATCTCTCAAGGATTGATGCCAGATAAATTTGATGGCAAAAGCTTCAAAAAATGGCAGAAGAAGATGTTGTTCTTCCTCACAACAATGAAGTTGGATAAGTTCATCCAGGAGGACAAGCCCATAGTCCCTTACGGGATTGAAGATGTGCACACTCTCGCAAGTGTTGACATATGGGTGCACTCTGACTTCATCTGCAAAGGCTACATTTTGGATTGTCTCATTGATCCATTGTACCGAGTCTATTGTGAGACTCCCACTGCGAAAGAGTTGTGGAGATCATTGGACAAGAAGTACAGAGGTGAAGACGCTGACTGCCAGAAGTATGTGGTTGTCAAGTTCCATGATTTCAAAATGGTGGATTCAAAACCCATCATGGATCAGGTGGAAGTGTTTCAGCTCATTTGCCATGAAATCGCTGCTGAAGGGATGTCTATCTGTGAGACATTCACAACTCTCAGCTTCATTCAAAAGCTTCCTCCAAGCTATGCGGATTTCAAGAACTATTTGAAGCATAAGAAGAAAAAGATGGGTCTCGAGGAGCTCATCATGAGGCTTCAGATGTAATCTAGAAACCGAATTGCTGACAAGGTCAATGCTGTCAATGCTAAGGAGCATAGTGTCAACATGGCCGAGCACAAAGGCAAAGGAAAGGCACACGCCCACTCTCCTGCTAAGCCTTTCAAAATGGTGACACCATGGAAAGCTTATGGACCAAACTTTAAGAAGAAAGGTGGCGAAGCAAATGTGGAAAAATTCAAAGGAAAATGTCACTACTGCCACAAAGTGAGACACAAGACTGTTGAGTGTCGCAGCAAGATCAGAAATTGAGAAGGCTCAAGCGAATCTCACTGAACATGATCTCGTTGCAGTGGTTACTGAGGCCAACATGGTTGAAGGTAACAACCCTAAGTAATGGTGGTATGATACATGTGCTACCACCCACATTTGCACTGATAAGGCGATGTTCAACACCTATCAGAAAAGCAAGACTGAAGAGAAGTTGTTCATGGGAAACACTGCAGTCTCCAAGATTGAAGGACGCGGCAAAGTGATTCTGAAGATGACATCTGGACATGAAGTCACTCTGACAAATGTGAAGCATGTGCCTAACATGAGGAAGAACCTGGTCTCGGGAACCTTGCTCAGCAAGAATGGATTCACCACAACTCTTGAGGCGGATAAAATCGTGATTAGGAAGAATGAGATGTATTTGGGAAAAGGGTATGTTAAGGATGGACTGGTCAAAATGAATGTAATGACAGTCTCTCCAAAAGTTGTAATTCCAAAAGTTGTAACTCCAAAAGCTTCAACTTCAATGAATAAGAAAAAGCCAGTTGCTTATTGGTTGAGTCTTTTAATATATGGCATGAAAGATTAGGCCATATAAACAACAACTCAATACAAAGATTAATGAATTTAAATATAATTCCCAAATTTAAAACAAGTATACAAAAATGTGAAGTATGCGTACAGGCTAAACTCACCAAAACACCCTCACCTCATGTTGAAAGAACTAATAAACCTCTAGATTTAATTCACACTGATTTATGTGATTTAAAATATATACAAACTAGAGGTGGAAAAAAATACTTTGTGATCTTCATAGATGATTGCACAAAATATTGTTATGTATATCTATTACATAGCAAAGATGAAACCTTGGAAAAATTCAAAGAATTTAAACTCGAGGTCGAAAAATCAGCTTAAAACAACTATTAAAATAGTTAGAAGCGATAGAGGAGGCGAGTATGATGGTCCATTTAATATATTTTGTAAAGAACATGGAATAATCCATCAAACTACAGCTCCTTATTCACCAGAATCTAATGGAGTTGCTGAACGCAAAAATCAAACTCTAAAAGAGATGATGAATGGAATTTTGCAGGAATCTGGGTTACCCCAGAACATGTGGGGGGGGGGGGGAAGCGTTGCTTACCACTAATTATATCCTCAACAAAATTCCACACAAAGTAATTGGCAAAACTTCATATGAATTATGGAAAGATAATTTACCTTCGTATAAATACCTTAAAGTGTGGGGGTGCTTGGCAAAAATTGCAGTACCGCCACCAAAAAAGGTCACTATTGGACCCAAAATAGTGGATTGCATTTTCATCGGATATACACATAATAGTAGTGCTTATCGATTTCTGGTACATAAATCTGAAATATCAGATATCCATGTAAATACAGTCTTGGAATCAAGAAATGCATCATTCTTTGAAAATATTTTTCCATGTAAGGAAAAACAAGGTTCAAAACAAACTAGAAAAGAAAGAGACGATGACAATGACTCAAAAATTGAGACAAACATCAAAATTTTTATAAATGATATTTCAGAAAAAGAAAAAGAAGATGAACCTAGAAGAAGTAAAAGAGCTCGAAAGGAAACATCTTTTTGTGAAGATTTTTTAATGGTATTTTTAGTAGAAAATGATCCAAAACCTTAGCAGAAGCCATGTCCTCACCAGACGCTCCGTTTTGGAATGAAGCCGTCAAAAGTGAATTCGATTCTATCATGCAAAATTATACATGGTATATAACGGATTTACCACTGTTAGGGATAGATTGCATCTACCCACATAGGCCCATCTTGACGAGATCTAGGCCCAAGGATGAGTATCAAAGTCGGCCCAGAGGGCCCATAACCGACTTTCAGGCGCATATATAAAGAGAAGGTCGAATTGAAGAAGAAGATACGCATACATTGGAGAACAAGCCTAGGAATTAGGGTTTTCTTTAAAACTACTTGTTTTTACTTTGTTCTTCGGAGAAACATTTGAATTCATTCAATAAACGCTTGATTTGTTCTCTAAATTGTCTAGTTGCTAAACTCACCATCGAAATCGATCATCGATCAAGATAACCGATTTCAGATTCAACAACCACCAAGTTGCAAAGCATTAGGAAGTAAGTGGATTTTAAAACAAAAACTAAACCCTGATGGAACACCTGGTAAACACAAAGCTAGGCTTGTAGTTCAAGGATTCCGACAAAAGGAAGGCTTTGACTATTTTGATACATATTCTCCAGTAACGAGAATAACATCAATAAGGTTGATAATAGCAATCGCAGCCTTAAGAGACCCAGAAATCCATTAAATGGATGTAAAAAACGCCTTTTTAAATGGTGATTTAGAAGAGGAAATTTACATGAAACAACCTTAGGGCTTTGTCATTTCTGGACAAGAAGACAAAGTTTGTCGACTTGTAAAGTCACTCTATGGGCTTAAACAAGCTCCTAAACAATTACATGAAAAATTTGACAATGCAATGTTGTCAAATGGTTTCAAAACTAATGAATGTGATAAATGCATATACTACAAAACTACCAAAAATGCATATGTTTTGTTATGCTTATATGTAGATGATATGCTCATTATTGGAAGCAATAAAGACATTATCAATCAAACAAAGAACATGCTCAAAGGAAAATTTGAGATGAAAGATTTGGGGTTAGTAGATGTTATTCTTGGGGTCAAAGTCACAAGAAATTCAAACGGAATTATCTTAACCCAATCTCATTATGCTCAAACAATATTAGAGAGATTTTAAAATTACTCTAATGGTACTGGAAAAACTATGTTAGATCCTTTACTTCACTTAACAAAGAATTCAGGTGAAGCGGTTTCACAAAATGAGTATGCACGAGTGATCAGAAGTCTTATGTACTTAACCAATTGTACTAGACCAGATCTAGCGCACGCAGTAAACATACTTAGTCGATATACAAGTAATGAGAGTACTCAACTACTTGCGTCATACCAAAGATTTTGGGCTTCACTATGACAAAGAACCAGCGATTTTAGAAGGATACAATGATGCTAACTGGATATCAGATTCTAAAAACTCAAAATCCACAAGTGGATATGTCTTTACACTAGGAAGAGCAGCAATTTCGTGGAAATCTACCAAGCAAACAGTATTAGCCAGATCCACCATGGAATCTGAGTTCATAGCCTTAGACAAAGCAACAGAAGAAGCTGAATGGCTTATAAATTTTTTGGAAGATATTCCTATGTGAGAGAAATTTATACCAGCTATACGCATACATTGTGATAGTCAATCAGCTATAGCACGGACTCAGAATAATCTCTACAATGGTAAATCTCGTCACATCAGAAGACGACATAAAACCATTAGATAAATTATCTCAAATGGTGTAATCACAACTGACTACATCAAATCGGCCGACAACCTAGCGGATCCATTCACTAAAGGTTTGCCACGAGATATAGTTGCTAAATCATCAAAAGGAATGGGTTTAAAGCCTATAACGAATGAGGATGCTTGATTGCAACCCCACCTATCATGACTGGAGATCCCAAGACGTAGGTTCAAAGGGAAAAGAAAATCAAACAAAATCTACGACAAGCACTTTGAGACAAGGTAGTCTCTTCCCAACTCCTAAAGATGATAAAAGTGCTAACGAATGTGCCAAGGATAAACATAAGTTTTTAATGATTCCATAGCTTCTAAAACGGAGTATTACTTAATACTTCTCATGGTTAATCACCTAATGAGTGTGAAATGTGGCAGTTTCTAGGGGAATGAATGCAAAGCTATATTCTCTAAGTTCACTCATGAAAACCATGAATAGTTCAGGGCCACAACGAACACAATAAAGAACTAAGCTCTATGAGAAAATGAAGATGCGTTATGCATGTTGTCTCGGTCTACATAAAAAACCGGTTGGTTCAAGACATCATGTTCACCTTCTGGTAAAGTAAACCCGACAGATATTAACTATGAGTGGTTCAAGACTTAAAAATGTCACCAACTCAAACACAGTGAATTTTTCGCTCACTGTCGATAAGTCTGTCTAGTCTAGTCATGATTAGAATAAGTTTAGTAAATTAGAGTCTTTCGAGTCTGCATCTAGTCTGCATATGTTTAGAGTAATTTCTATTCATGTGGGGATTGTTGGATCAATTAATATTAAGCAAATGGGCTGTAATATTTAAACGTGAATACAAATGGGCCTACAATTGGTGGCTTTATCATTACGTAAATGAATGAGAAGTATGCAAGTCCCACATTGGTTGTGTGACTAAAAATAGAGCAATATATATATATATATGTTCCCATGATAGTATGAGTTAAACAGCTCATGGGAAGAGAGGAGTTCCCACGCGTGCGCCGCTGCCGCCGGCCGTCCGGCTTGACGTGGGCTTGGGTCTTGGATCTTGGGTCTTGGGTCTTGGTGGCGATCTTGGTCTTGGTGGCGATCTTGGTCTTGGTGGAGGGCCTCCGGCCCAATAAGATTCTTTTTGGACCAAGTTAAGCCCAACGATTTTGCCATTTTTAAAATAAAAAAATAGCATGATGTTTATGTCTAAACGGTGCGTAGTTTGCCTCAAAACGACATGCATTTCATCTGTTTGCAAGATATTTATTCTAAAAATGAGAGAGGATCTTGGGGAGGAAGTTTCGTAACTCACTTTCCCCGATCTCCGCGAGATTTTCGTCCACGTGCAGCAGTTGTTGTGGGAAGTGTGTCTTCTCCTTCTCTTTAAATATCGCTTCTCCTCTTTCTTCATTTTTCACGTTTTTTTTTCACACTTCTCGAAGCGAAACCAGCAAAAAAACCCTTAGCGTAAGTCTATAGTCGAGAGTGTTTCGTAGTAATAGTTCTATAGGACATTCACGAGTGAAGCGTGAATCGCCAACCATGGTTTTATCCTGGGTCTCGGTATTCGCACAGTTTCGTCTCACTACGAAGCGAATATTTAGAGTTAAGGAAAGAGATCATATCTCGCCTCCATTTTTATTACGAATGCGTTTTACTTACTGGTTTCAATTCGTATTTTCATTCGTCTGTTTCCTTAACATCGCTTTATTATTATCGTTTATATCAGTTCGGTTATCGTTTATAAACTATAAGCAAGCAGAAAATGCTATAAGCCTTCTGAGTCCATCTCATCACCACCGCCTCTATAATCCACCTCGTCGCCGCTGCTCCTCCCACTCCTCCCTTTAGAGCTGTTTCCCCGGTTTCCTTCGTCTGTTCAAGCGGAACTATCAGATCTAGTTTTGAACGTGGGATCGCTAGATAGATCTGTTTGGTTTTCCATCTCTGAAGTGCCTCCTTCAACCCTCGCTATCTTAGAGCCCTACAACTTTGTCGTGATTTTGCTCTGCTGCTCCTCAAGTGAATTCACCTCCGTCGACTTTCAAAGCCATTCGGTTGTAGAATCCATATCTGCTCTATGTCGTCACCAAGACGACTCTGTTTTGTCTCCGAACACTGCTCCAATCCAAGGCTGTTTCAACGAGACTTGTGCCTCACCGCTTACACCTTGTGAAGCTTCTCCCTCAGATGGGGGGCCTCCTTACATCTGTCGCTTCTCTCAGACTCGTCATCTCCCATATCAAGTGTTCTTCATTAGTAAGGCCGAGTGTTCTCAACGCTGCTGCCATTGTTACTCGTCACCTCTGTCCCACTATGATCTTTGTCACCTCCTTCTCTCCATTCCCGCTGAGACTATACAGGGCTCCGACCATCTTTTGGGCTTTAGTTTGTACGCAGAATCTTCCATTGTGAAGCTTTCGTTTAAAGTGACGACTCCTCCAAAGATTTATCTAGTTAACTGCCACAATGTCTCTGTTACACCGCCTCTTTCGTCTCCAAATCTATTGTGCAAGAGTGTGGACTTGCCAGGTTTGCTCGTTACTACGTCGCCGATGCAGATTTATCACACTACGCTGTCTCAAGCATTGACAGTTCTTCACAGAGTCTCCCCTACAGTCCTCCTACACCTTTTCTCATCGCTGTTACTACTGTGCAAGAGTGTGGACACTCCATTTCTTCTTGCTACTATGCCACCGCTGCGTCTCCATCACACTACGCTGTCTAAAACATCGACAATTCTTCACAGAGTCGGATATACGATCCTCCCACTCCTTTCCTCGTCGAAGGAACTAGTGTACAAGAATGTGGACTCGCCAGATATGCTTGCTACTACACCACCTTTGTGACTCCATCACATTACGCCGTCTCAAGCATCAACGGTTCTTCATAGAGTCAGTTATGCGACTCTCTCACTGGAGCTTCTCTCTTCTACAGAGGTTCACAGACTTCTCGCTCTCAAAACCCACTTGTGGGGTTATTCAACGTCGTTTTTTACTTCTTTGCATTCCTTCGAGCGCGGATTTAGGACTACAAGTGAAGTTTCTTTATGTGTATCTTCTCTCCTTATCCACATCCATCCCTCATTATGTTTTAGTTATTTTTGTTTATCAGTTTACCGTTGAGGATCTTTCTAGTTGTGATCCACTTAGCCCATTTGGGCATTTAGTTTTAATATAAACATTTGGTGTTAAAAAAACGGTTTTGACTTGGATTACCGGTTTAATTCAAATCTAGTTTTTAGAATAACTCATAACCGACATCACGGTCCAACCGGCTGATCTGGTTTCAAAACACTGAAATTAAAATAAAATCATCCATCCGAAATAACTATCATATCACTTGAAAAATTACAAATATATTAGACGAAATCATCCCCTATCAAAAATAGAAAATCTCCCACAAGATATCCAAACGGAAATTATCTCAGTTGATAGTAGAGTTTCAAGTCCAACCGTTTGTGATATCATGCGATCGTCTAAAACATTACCTCACTCCACTAAAACAACAAGGTGTGCTAATAAATAGAATTCTCAATCTTGAACGACTAACCTCTCGCCTCAGTTACCATATATGAGGATCTAATGAGTAGATGTCTTAACGCCGGTAACCCACAAACTCACTATGTCAAAGGCATACAAGAATATTTTCATCAAAACAACAATGAAGTAGAGTTTCATCGTCTTCACTTGGCTACTAAAAGTTTGTATATAAATGTATACTACTTTTATAGCATACTATTGTTATGCAAAGGAAAAAAAAATATCGTGAAAATATACTTAGACAAAGTAGAATGGCGATAATGTGAAGCTATGGGTGATCAGTGTTGGTAACAAATCAAAACATATTTTCACGGCATATGTGACGAACAAATACCATGTTAAATGACATCATTAAAAATAATGAATCGACAATTACATGTCATCCCAACAAACACATGAGAAGATGCAACTTATGTTATTATTACAAAAAAAAAAATATTCTAGTTTTCTATTAAAATTTATATTTATTATAATTTTTTTGGGATTTTTTTTTCTTTCCTTTACTAAAATTTGAGAAAATGTTTTTTCACTCTTTTTTCTTAAAATAATAAAATTAATAAAAATATTACATAATTCTTTAATATATTATCTACTAACATTAAACAAAAATAAATGACAAAAAACAAAAGATATTATGGTCAACATGTAATATTAAACATTTTACTAAAATAGATCATCTATAATCAAAGAAAATTTTTATACACATAACAGTCAAACAAACATAGTAGTACAATACAATAAAATGAAATATACTATATCATCATAGCAAATTAATATAAAAAAATTTATTAAAGCTAAATTAATAAAAATAATAATAATAATTGTTCCGTGCGTAGCAAACCCTTAGTCATTATAATATAATTATATGTAAATATGTGTTTTAAATGGAATTTATTTTCTTCAAGTGCTAAAATATTATGATTCTCTCGATTATCAAAATAGATATACTATTATATTTTGTAATGTCATACACTTAAGGTTAGGGTTAGTAAAAAAATGTTACATACTTAAAGTATTTTGTAACTGTTTTAGCTTTTAATGAGATGTTTAACGAATATGCCATAAGAATTAAAATAACTTAGTTTTAGAAAATATTTGATTTATTAGTTTAAGTAATTTATATTCATACGGATGTAGAATTACCATATTAGTTTGTGGAGTGTTAATGAATCTAATTATGTTGAAGACAAAAAAAAGGTCAATTGGTAATGGCCCTATGAATACTAAACAAAACTATGGGAAAGTTGAAAAAATAGTGTTCTATTTTAATCATA
Source organism: Sinapis alba (assembly GCA_012274485.2). Taxonomy (NCBI): domain Eukaryota; kingdom Viridiplantae; phylum Streptophyta; class Magnoliopsida; order Brassicales; family Brassicaceae; genus Sinapis; species Sinapis alba. Next base: position 18,578 of record MU107039.1, on the reverse strand, counting down.
TTGATTATCTATTTATATGTACAATTTGACATATATTTCAAATGTTTTTTAAGAAGGTACAATTTAGTCAAATATACGTAATTCATTCGAATCTAACTTATTATATTACTGTCACATTAATTATATATCTCATTTATTTAGTTTCTATTAGTGCGATTTGACTTATATTCATATTTGTTTTCGGTTTAGTAACTTATAATCATAAGTGGGTTGGCGAATAACTTGCAGGATTTCAGCGAAAAAAAAGAAGAATAACTTACAGGTCACACATCATAACCAGTTGACAAAAGAAAAGTGCTCATAAATAATAGCGTCATGCTAATTGGCTAATCGCAGCTGCAGCACTACAATTACGCTTTACGCATATGCTTTCCTTCATAGAATTTTGCAACGAATCTCCTAAACTCATCTCACTATAAAATGGAATACTCTAAGATCAACTCAACCAATATTTACCATCAACCCTATCGTTTAGATCATTACAGTATCTCCAACCCCATTCCATAATTTATTGCAAAATAGAGTGGAAAATAGAGTAATAAACAAATAAAAAATCATTACTCCATTTATATTCCTTTGTGGAAGACGTAATTTTTCCTGAAGAATTCACCATGATATATCTAATCCATGCATAATATCATGAAAAATGAATACAATTTTTTGACTGCTACTTAGTATCCGCAATAAATCTGTTCATTACTCTATTTTCCACTCCATTTTACAGTATATTATGGAGTGAGGTTAGAGATGCTCTTACCAATATATATATATATATTATTTTTTTTTGAAGAAGGGCTTACTTCCTTACCAATATTTACCATCAACCCTGTCGTTTAGTTCTTTTTCTTCTTGTTAGGTTATTTGAACTTATTAGGTTATTTGAATTTAACTTTATCTCGCCCCATGATTTACAAAAATTCATCTTTCTTCAAAAATATTTTTCCATGCAAAAAAAAATAAGGTTCGAAATGAACATTAGAAGAAAGAGACAACACAATGACTCAGAACTTGAGACAAATGTTGATTTTTCTATAAATGATATTTCGGAAGATGAAAAAAAAGATGAACCTAGAAGGAGTAAAAGAGCTCGAAAGAAAAAAAATCCTTCGATGAAGATTTTTAATGATATTTATAGTATAAAATGATCAAAAAAACTCTACCAGAAGCCATGTATTCACCAGATACTCCATTTTGGAATGAAGCTATCAAAAGTGAATTTGATTCTATCATACAAAATTATACATAGTATAAAACAGATTTTCCACCATGATGCAAAGCATAAGGGAGTAAATAGATTTTAAAACATAAACTAAACTTTGATGGAATACGAGGTATATACAAGGTAAGACTTGTAGTTTAAAGATTCTGACAAAAGAAAGATTTTGACTATTTTGATACATATTCTCCAGTAAGGATATTACATCAATAAAGCTGATAATAGCAAATGGAACTATAAGAGGCCTGAAATCCATCAAATGGATGTAAAACCCGCTTTTCTAAACGGTGATTTAGAAGAATAAATTTATATGAAACAATATGAGGGTTTTATTATTCCTGGACAGGAAGACAAAGTATGCTGACTTGTAAAGTCATTTTATGGGCTTAAACAAGCTCATAAACAATGACACAAAAAATTTGACAATACAATGATGTCAAAAAAAATTCAAAATTAATGAATGTGATAAATGTATATACTACAAAACTATAAAAAATGTGTATATTTTGCTTGTCTATATGTAGATGATATGCTCATTGTTGGAAGCAATAAATACATAATCAATCAAACAAAAAACATGCTCAAAAGAAAATTTGAGATGAAAGATATGAGATTAGCATATGTTATTCTCGGGGTTAAAGTCACAAGAAATTCAAACGAAATTATCTTAATCCAATTCATTATGCTCAAACAATATTAAAGAGATTTAAAAATTACTCTAATGGTACGGCCAAAACTCGATTAGATCTCTTACATCACTTAACAACGAATTTAGGTGAAGCGGTTTCACAAAACGAGTATGCAAGTATAATCGAAAGTCTCATGTACTTAACCAATTGTACTAGGCTATATCTAGCGCATACAATAAACGTACTGAGTCGATATACAAGTAATCGATGTCATAAACATTGGAAAACTATAACGAGAGTACTCAATTACTTGCATCATACCAAAGATTGTGTGATTTACTATGGTAAGGAACCAACAGTTTTAGAATGATACAGTGATGATAACTGGATATCAGATTCTAAAAGCTCAAAATCTACTAGTGGATATGTCTTTACACTATGAGGAGTAGCAATATCATGGAAATCTACCAAACAAATAGTGTTAGTCATATCCACCATGGAATCTGAGTTCATAGCCACTCTAACACTTGATCAAATGGCGCACATGAGCGGATAGGCTCGCCTCCCACGCGCGCGTCACGGCCGCTGTTCTCCGGCCGCTGTTCTCCGGCCGGCTTGGCTCGGCGCGGGCGCATGCATCCTGGGTCGTGGATCTTGGATCTTGGGGAAAGGCCGTATGCCCAATAAAATTATTTTGGACCAAGTTAAGCTAAACGTTTTTGCCATTTCATTTCTAAAAACATCATGATATCCGTGTACAAACGACACAAAGTTTATCTGTTCCAAATAGATCAGAATGAGTCAACAAAGAGAGAACTTTCGGAGAAAACTACTTAACGTTCCAGTCTGAGATCCTTGACAGATTTTCTAAAACGTTTACAACAGTTTCAAAAAACCGCTCCTCATCTCCTCTTTAAATATCGGCTCTACTCTTCCTTCATTTCCCACTATTTTCACATCGAAAACCAATAGAGAAAAATCCCTTAGTGTAAGTAAATAGTTCGAGAGTATTTCGTAGCGTTTATAGTTCGTTAGGACGTTCGCGAGTGATGCGTGAATCATCTGCCATGGTTGTATTCTGGACTCGGTATTTGGCACAGTCACATATCACTATGAATCAAATATTTAGAGTTAAGTAAAGAGATCATATCTCGCTTCTAAATATGTTTGTTTCTGAAAAAACGTTTTCTGATCGGTTTCATTTCGTTTTTTAATCCATTGTTTATTTATATCGTTTGTATCCATTCGGGTTTCCAGCTTCTACAAAAAAATGCTGAAGGGGAAAGAAGTCGTAATCAAATCCTCCAACACCAAACCCGAATCGGTTAGTATAACAGAAGACACTGGTGGTTGGGGATTTGTATGCAAATAACTAAGAAGCACCACCGATTGAGGTCACAGACCTCGAGAACGTCGGCTTACATGTATATTAACTAAAATAACTAAATATCATAAAACTAAAATTTGTGAAAAGGTTATATTTCTTTATGCACTTTCAAAATCTAGTTAAGCTTAAAACATAGGTAAACAAAGAACCTGGGAAGTCTTTGGATAATATTTTACATGTTTTTTAAGTGGACTATTGTGCAACTTAAAGTCGTCTAAATTATATTTTACGTTATCATCTCCTTTGATGTGACCCATCAGTGCTTGCTGATGCTAATCTTCAGGACTGGATTATCTTGACGTGGCGTTTTTTATTTTTGCCATATGATATAAAACGTCCCAATTATCATTGCTAATATTATATGATATCTATTTTCTTCAATTTGTCTTTTAACTAAAATGATAAGACATTTTAAATTTATTTTCGAGTTCATTTGAGTATTCAGTCATTTTTATATATTCCAACAGCTTCAAATGCAACAGACAAAAATCACTGGATATCTTTTTCTTTATCAATTTTAGAAATTATATTTTAAGTTGCAACATTTCTTGACGAATGATACTTTCTGACGTGGATTCCATCTCGAGAGTAAGAAGAGGTCCAAGAAAAATAACATTTCTATTTTTATTTCTTTGGTAAACGAAGAATAACATTTTTATTGCTTTTTGATGTTACTCGTGATTTAAACTACTGACTACATAACAAAATTACGAGGATTAAACCAAAATATTTTTTTTTTTACGGTAGTCTGCTACTGGCAGAATGAGTAACCAAAGAGGCAAAACAAATAACAATATAAAATCAAAGCAACGCAAATAATGATCTCCAATCCATGTAAAACTTTCTCTGAATTTAAAGTATGGTTTTGACCAATAAATAAATAAATTTAAAGTATGGTTTTACATGGCAATAACAAATTATCTGTAGTTAGTTATTGTGTTCAGACGTTAAATTTGATTCAATTTTGGATTGAGGGAAAAGGGTGTAAATCCTCTATTGTCTATGGTTGGTAGGTATGGTTGATAGGTCTTCCGTACTCATTCACTTGGAATGTAGGTTCTGTCTTATATGACGCCGGTGCGTTAATTTTTGGAGTCTCTAAGAATTTGTTTACTGACTTTGAAAACACCATATTATTTTTTTACATGTTATGGTTTCATTCTCACAAGATAATGTATCCTAGTTCAAATATGTTTAGCTTTGAAGTTTTTTCTAAATATATGCCCAGAAAGATAAATATATTTTAGTCATAGTTGGTTTCTACAAAAGTTTAAAATGGTGAGAGAATGCATGCTTCTTGTTTGTAGTTTTGAAAATTAGTTTTCTATCATTAAGTAACGATTAAAAAAAAGCACTACTTTATTTAGATGACTTACCTACGCTTTTTTGCACGGATATAAATATTTAAATACGAAAAATATAATACATGCTTATTAATATTTATTTTATTTGTTTGTATAATTTTATGTTATTTAGTTAAGATTGTTATTTGTTTCAAAAACTTCAACTTGTAGTTGATATTTGTTTCAAAAATACTATTATGTTTAAGTTTGGTATAATTGATTAATTATGGCTGATATTATGTTTTTAAAATATTTCTAACTATTGTGATTTCTCTTTTTCAATTAAGAAAAAGAGATACTAAATATTTAAACATCCTAAAAGAATTTAAGTAATGTTATTTAGGAAAAAATATAAACAAAAAAATCTATAAAATGGAATTTATATAAAAGAAAATTCATTTTTGTTAAATAGGAAAATTGATATATATGTTAAAGTGATTTAAAAATTTTATTAGAATAGAAAAAAATATTAATGGAAATTAGGTATAATAAACTTAATTCACTAAGGATATCTTTATAATTAAACGTTCTAAGAATTAACGTGAGCGCGACATGTAGGATACAAACTTCTTAAATAATTTTATTAGAGATTTTCTAAATTTTAGAGATGAAAGACGAATCATCACCACTTTTTCTGTGAATAATACTTCCTTTAAGCGTTTATTTTAAAGTATGGTTAGCATATCAAAAAAAGTTTTGAAAAAATGCTCTCACTTAAAACCTAAGGTCGGCCGCTGCCGGATTGTTTCTTCTCTCTCTACTCTTGGATACCTCCTACTCCACTTTTTTAGATTTGTTCATTTACCCCATGTGTTGTAGAGTATTATGAAGAACACTTGTTATCGCAAATCCGATGGTCCACTTGTAAATCTGGACACGTGGGGCGGTGTTCTCGGTGGTGTATAAGGGTTGCACCCTTGTCCAGCTTCCATATGTGTCTCCTATCGAGTTGAAGGTTCAGGCTTAGGTGTTTCTCCTGTGATGAGGCAGCTGTGTTCTCAGCCTGTTTGTGTGATTTTGTGACTCTTTGAGAGGGATGTAATCCGGTTAATCTCTCATGGATTTTATAGTTTGTGTTAATTGGTACCTGATTTAGCAACATTGTAGCAGTGACAAGGTAGGGTGTGTGTGCAGTTGAAGGTAAAGGTTTTGAGAAGAAGATGGTTTCTGATCAACTCTTCATCTCTGAGTTTCAAAGAATTGTCTTCTTGCATTCTTAATAAGGTTTGTATAAGGTCCCTCGGTCTCTAGACCAAGCGGTCCTCTCACTACCCGGATCGATAGGCGACTCAAGTCAATCAGTCATATTTTAAGTTTTTATCATGTTTAGTTGTAATATTCAAGCGAGGTTTGAACCATATAATTCTCTTTTCCCTTCACACAATTGTAGAAGCAAATAAATCCACATAGTGTATTGCATTAGTAACCAAGGATTGGTACATATTTGTTTTAGTGTATTCCATCAATATTATACAATACTAGACCTATATGACTTGAACACTGCTCATACCTATCGTCCCCTTATCTTGCATCATCATGTGCCATCTTTAGGACCTGCCACAAAATCAAGCATACACTACTATATAATTTCTTAGTGATGCGAATCATTCAGCCTAATTGGGTAATCCCTTACACATGCCTAACAAGTCTTTTAATCGACAAAAACACTCATGGTCCGATTGATTCGTACAACACTCGGCCACGTGGTCGAGGTCTGCTAAGCATGGTTCCTCCCCAAGGGCCGGCCTTGGCAGATTCTTCCCATCCGCCGGCTGCCTAGAGCTATTTTTCAGTGCCCTATGCACAAAACATAAGCATTCACTCAGCCAAAATCTCATGTATTCATCACACAACACTCAAGTAATCAACCATTCAATTCCTACCTTGCACCAACGATCATAACAATAAACCGGCTAAGCCATGAGCCGTTGGTTATAACCATACATCATCACACTCACCTTAAAAATTCATAGAAAGATGAGAAGATAAATCGCAATTCCTCAAGGCACCCTTTCGGTGACCTTTCTAAAAACTGCCCAACCGCCTAGCCGGACAGCCTTGTTTGACCGTCCGACCACTCACATTGTCGAGTAAACCAATCGAATCCAACCATTCTCTGATTAACCTTCTTTTCCCCTCTCACCAATCTCTCTCTCTCTCTCTCTCTCTCTCTCTCTCTCTCTCTCTCTCTCTCTCTCTCTCTCTCTCTCTCTCTCTCTCTCTCTCTCTCTCTCTCTCTCTCTCTCTCTCTCTCTCTCTCTCTCTCTCTCTCTTTCTCTCTCTCTCTTTCTCTCTCTCTTTAGGTTTTTCCCTTTTCAAAAATTTCTAACCAAAAAAAAGAGAACACAATGGATATATATATATATATATATATATATATATATGAAAGGGGGAATGATCAATGGTTTTCCATCGAGCCAAGGCTGATTAGGTGCGAGTTGCACTTCTGGTTGCCTTGATTTGAGCTAAACCTCAGCCTAACCTAATCTATCCAAGCCACCCTAGCCTAAGTTCCTAACGAATAGACCCCACCGACCAGACCTGACAGTTATGGTCAACCTGACCACAACTGTCTCACTCCTCGGACCAACTGCCTAAGCAGGTCGAGCTGTTTGACGAGCTGGTTGAGCTGAACACATAGCTGGCCCTGTGATCTAACCTCAGATATCTTTACTAGCTCTGAGAGGACCACACTCTTCCCGAGCTACAAGAGACCTTGTTTTTGGTCATAGAAGTTATCCAAGCTTCTAATCCTACCTATCAACCATGCCTATGGAGTATCCAGGTCAATGGTTTGTTTGAACCTCAACCACTCTTGTCCATAGGTCCTCTGTCTGGTCCTATGCATGTTTGCGTTTGGTCTCTTCTTTTCCTCTGTATCTTCCTCTTGTAAAGCAATAAAATGAGTTTGAGGCGTGGAGGCATCTAGATGAAGGTGCAGTTGATTTTGAGGTTCTCTTGGGTGTTGTTTCACTGGTGTTATGATCTGGTTTTATGCTTTGGTTCCGGTGTAGTGGTTTGGTTGTCATTGTGAATAAGTGGTTCAGATGAAGTCTCAGTGGTTCAGGTGTTATCATTTTGATCAACTGATTCAGATGTTGTCTTTGCTCTTCATAAAGAAATCCAATATGTTGTGCTCTGTCTTTCTTAGTTCATTGCAAGAATTCTGGCTAGTTATAGGCTATTAAGTTTTTACTCTTTTATCTATTGATTGTATTTTTCCAAGTTTTTTTAAGGAGTGTAGGAATTTGGTATATATTTATGGAGTTGGTATAAGGTTTTAGTATCTCAATAATGTATCCTTTCCAATGTTATTAATGAAAACTATATTGACAAAAAAAGAAGAAAGAAACTATACAGACTTTTAAAGTTAGTTCTAACTTTACCAGTTGCTACCGCAAGTGTTGAACGGAGTTTTTCAGCAATGAAACTAGTGAAGACAGCAACACGTAACCGAATTGGAGATCAATTTTTAAGTGATTGTATGGTTTGTTTTATTGAAAAAGAGTTATTTGACTCAATTTCAAATGAAAAGGTGATAAAAAGATTCCAAATGATGAATGAGCGTAGGGTTGTTTTGTAAGAGTTATTTTTTTATTTATTGGATTTTTTTATAAAACATGATTTTTTAGTTTTAGTTAGTTGTATTTTATATTTTGCCCCCAGTATATTTATTTTCTAGATTCGCCACTGATTCTCATGATTTGCAGCTCAAATGGCTCGTCAACGAGCCACCGTGCATCACACGTTGTATATTGGCAAGTCAATGAACCAACCGTGACCTACACGATGTATGTCTTGTCTCGTATTCAAATAACATTAACTTCACGCGTTAATACGTTTCTTCGTTAGAGGATTTGTAAGGCCCCTTCTTAAGTGAAAACCAGACTAGAGTTTAGGGTCAATGTTATTAAAAGATTAACATCAAAACACCACCATTAAAAAACATCTACTTTTTTTTTTTTTGCAATTAATTACACGAGTGGTCGAGCCCATGGCCTAACCCCACTAAAAACAAAACATAACATTTTTTATCATAGAAAATAAAGTAATACGTCATTTTCACACCCCTCACCACAGCTAATATAATAGAATTATACAAGTGTTGATTTTGAAATGTAAACTTACGTGTATACTCCATCCAATTAGTTCCAGGACTTGTTAAAAATATTTATATATATATATATACACACAATGGTATAGTTTGAGGTAATAACTCTATCTATATATATATTTTTTTTTTCAAAAAAAAAAATCTTGAATTAAAAATCTTAATAAACTTCAAAGTTTTAGATTATAATTTATATATTTATTTGAAAAGTTGTAAACTTTCTTTAGAATCTAGATCATGTTGGAACACTTCAATTATACTCTATATATTTCATATTAAATGTCATTTTAGATTTATGCATACATATTAAAAAAATATTTAATTTTGCATATTTTCTATATAAAAACATCATTACCATACACCTAATCATATTTTAACCAATAAAAAATTAAACTGGAAAATAAAGTTAATAAATTCTGTATCGAAATGCTAAAACGACACTTATTTTGTAACAATTTTTTTTCTTAAAATGACATTTAATATAAAATGGAGCTGAGTACATGTTAAAAGACAGTCATGTAGAAGGTGACGTCATATTTCTGACATCACACCAGCATGATTCTTATATATTTAGGTTATCATCTCTGTGACTTTAGCAAAGACCATTTCATACTCAATTATGGCATCCAAACTCTTAGTGTCCGATTTCGCATCCTCGGTTACTCATATTCCTTCAACGTACGTCCGTCCCTTCTCTGACCGACCAAAATTGTCGCTGGTCGAGACTTCCGGCGATACTATTCCTCTCATCGATCTTGGAGATCTCCATGGACCCAATCGGGCCGAGATTATCCGTCAAATTGCTCATGCATGTTCCACTTATGGCTTCTTCCAGGTACGTTGCTCTGCTTTAACGCAAAGCACTATGCTACGCTGTTCTTTTCTTTTTCTTTTGGGTCAAAATTTGTGATCTTAAGCCACATGTAGAGGAGTGGGGTTGATTTTTTATTTTATTTTGGACAAAGAGGCATGGGGTTGATTACATAAGAGCATGAGTAATGGTGTGATCTCATACATCCATGTTCTTAAATAATAATTGTTTTTTTAATATTTGTTTTAAAGATAAACCACTAGAATAATTATACATTTAGAATATATGTTAAAGCATGTTTTTGGCAGAGAACAGTTATTGACATTCTTTCTTAATTTATAATTAATTTTATTTATTTTTATTAAGAGATTATGTGTGAGAGTATAACAGATGCTCTAAGATTTTAGAGCGTGAATTCAAAGAGATTATGGTTCAGTTACTCATCCATCTGATGAGTCGCCTAGACCATGATTTAAATTAGTAAACGAAAAGTTGATGATTCTTTTTTTTCTTTTCATTTCTTGAAGTTTGAAAACACCATAAACCCCATTAAAGTGATAATCACTAACATTTTAAATTTAAATCACTGAAGTTTTCAAGTAACTCTGTAAACCATCAAACTGGTATATCTGTCACAGTAAATTTGGGGTGGGCATTTTACCCCATATCCGAATCCGAACCCGAACCTTATCCAAAAAACTCGAACCAAAATCCAAACTGAAGTAGTAAAATACCCGAACGTATATTAGATTAAGAGAGATTGGATATCCGAATCCGAACAGGTAATAACCGAATGGATATCCAAAGATATCCGACATATGGACACTAAACCCTATATTTTAGTTTACTTCTTTCATTTTATTCAAAATATTTATATTAAATTAAACTTTTCAAATCTTTTTTTTTTTTAACTTACAGTGTGAAAGATACAAGGATACTTTTTGGTTTGTATCATCATCTATGTTTGGAAATAGAAACTCTTTTCGCTTGCTTCGGTTTGTTTGTTTAATCTAGAAATTTATTGATGTTTTTACTATGTTTTTGGACGGATTATTGTTGTTTTTTCATTTCATGTGTTCTTAGACTATTTATATCATCAAGAACGATTTGAAGACAAAACATAACATGCATTTCAATTTTTTTTTTAATGTTTGGAGTTCGGATATATCCGAAACTATCCGAACCTGAAACGAAAATACCCGAACCCGACCTGAAATGAGAAAATACCCGAACATGTTTTATATCCATCTACCGAAATACCCGAACATCCAAAATATCCGACCCGAACCCGAACGGATACCCGAACGCCCAAGCCTACGGCAATATATTTTGCCGCCATTTTAATAAATAGAATAGTTAACTCCATAAACAAAATAACTAACTTTGGTGTTCGAAGTGTTAGCCTCCGGTACCCAGACAATGGTGTTGTTTTGGATTAATTAAACTGGTGTTGTTTTGAAATAACATATGTGATTTTTTTAAAACAAACTATAAATCCTAAATCGATTTGGGAAATTAGATTGTAGAAACTCACCTTTTTATCTAATTTTCGAAAAACAACTGTAGAAACTCACATTTTTCACGGCGTTGCTTAACTCTTCTACTATTGAGCTCAGAGTTTCTAACCCTCTTTCACTCTAACGAGTTAGTACTCTCACGACGTTCTTTAAGTATATAATCTCTTCTTTCTTCCCTTGAATGGTATCTCTCGCCTCCAACAACGCTAGATGTTGCTATCCATGTGGTTTCTCTACATCATACCAACAAGAAAATTGCATGATTCATACTATTGCTAAACCTACGACCTTTACAACTGTAGAACATGCGTCAATCTGTCCAAGCTTGGATAATCCTTGCTAGTCACTTATCATTTTGTACTGAATCGTTGAAAAGCTTGCACTTTTAGAAATCTCTTCAACAAAAGAGTGTACGCATTCCCAAAACTTGGCTCTCTCATATCAGTTCAACACGAAACATACATGTTTTTTTCGTAGAAATCGATGGAATTTGTCGGGAGAGTTAGAGAATGAGATCGACTATCCTAATTTCCCAAATCTATTTATTATTTTTCATCGATTTCGAAATATATTGCATATGTTATTTCAACACGACACAGTTTTAATTAATCAAAAATGACTTCTGGATACTGTAGGTTAACAATTCTGATATTGAAATTAACAGTTCTGTTAATGTGGTTAATTGTTCATTGCACTACAAAATAGTCTGCTTTACAAGAAAGCCGTTTCCTCGCTAATTGATACCCGCAAATCAAAATCGCTCACAACTTCCTCCCAAAATTTTGAGGGAACATATTTCCTCGTAAAATACTAGGAGTATCATCCCTCATAAATTTGCGAGAGAGTTGCAGGTGACAAATTGTAATTGCAAACTTTCTAAATAAATGGTGAATGAGAAAGCGGATGCAAGTCCCTAACAAATTTGTGAGAGATTTGCGTGGGAAGGGTTTATCTTCATTCAAAATCTCTCGGAAATTTGCAACGGATTTGAGATAGAATTATCTCAGCCCCTCAAACATCCCTAACATATTTGCGAAAGAAATATTTTTCCTCGCAATTTTCTTGCAAATCCGTTTGTAAATTTGCGAGGAGGATTTTCCTGCACAAATTTTCCTCGAAAATGGACAATTGTTTTTGTAGTGTGCCGGCGCAAAGAATAGCCAAATCGAGGCTTTAACGTGACAAATATGTCAACTCCATAGTTTAATATGCTAGGTAAAAACGTTGGAAGGTTAAAGTGTCAATGGTTACCATCTTAATACTTATTATTCGATTTTCCTCTTTAAGTTTTATACTTAAACACAGAAATCAAAAAAATATATTTAATTTACCTATGTAAATAAAATTATTTATTCACTTAAAACATATTTCAAAAATAATAAAATAATCTGCAAAATAAAAATATCATAAATTATGAAATGTAATAAATTTATATTAAATATTGATAACATTGTGTAATTTGAAACAAAAATTAACAAAAATGTTAGATAATGAAAATGGAAAAGAAAAATTACAAGTCTCTATAATACACTATGTTTACTCTTCTTCCGGGTTTTCGCATGGATTGCGGCCGGATCCGGTGACCAAATCGACTTTTGGATGTGTCCCCAGTGTCCCCGGAGAGAAGGCGAGGTCATGAATAGCCGGATGCTTTCATGAGGCGCTGTTTTCTTGTTAGATCCAGGGTTTGTTTTAAGCTGGATCTGGGTCAGTTTCCACGTTGGAGGCTCGTCGGGTTGAAGAGCGTCACTGCTTATTCCTTTCCGGTCTGTTTCGATGCCTCCTCTACCTTCCCCTGTCTGCTCCTCTGGTGCTCTAGTATGAACTTCCTCATATCGTTTCCCTGGTACGAGATTATAAAGGCGTGAATGATGATCTCGTCAGAGACTTCTTCCTGTTTCCGTTGTCTGAACACCTACCTTGCAGGTTGTTTGGTTCCGGATCTGACGAAAGGTTTAATATGGAGTAGGGTTTCCTGCCGTTTCTCTTTTTCATATACGCCATAGTTGGGTCTCTCCTCTTCTGCCTGTTGATAGGAGCCTCAGTCTCATGCGCTTATCAAGTTTCAGAATGATTCCGACCACCGTTACACGCCATCTCGATGCTCTGTAGCTTATCTTTTTTTTTGCGGTTCTTGAATGATGGGACTGGAGTTGAGCTGTATAACCTCTGCTTCCATCGTCATGCAACCTCACCAGTTCTTCAATTCCAGGCTTCTCCTCGTCGGGTTGGACTCATAGGGACACAGCTTGTCGTTTTCTGATGTGGACCACGTCTGGAGCGGGTTTCTCTGAGTTTTGATGGCCGGACAGAGACTTTGCCAATCTTGCTTCACCTGTCACCCTTTCGGAGTCGCCTTCAGGATGGTCCGTGGATCCTTAGATTGTTCTCCGGTTGAATCCTCCAATGATCTTTGTTGTTTGATGAAGGTCCCGATATTATGTCTATTCGGAGATCTACTGAAGCTAATTGGTGTTTCTAAATATCCTATTCCAGCCAAGCTTTGATCATGTTTCTTAGAATATGATTAAACTTTTATTGATTTAGGAGAGTCTTTTCTTTACTTTTTTTGGCTCTCTTAGACACCTCTGCTTTGATTAGTTTTCTTAGATGCACTAGGATTTGATTTCATCATAACTTATTATATCTCTTGTGTCATTACATGTTAATGAAAATTCACATACGTAACCAAAAAACTGAATAATCGGCCATCTAATTCCAGAAATACATGTCCTTTTTGTTGACCCGTCCTTCGACCAATTAGGTTATAAATTATAGTACAATGTACTTTCTCTATGTTCTTTTCATCTAAAAGATTTCACTGATAACATCGAAAGAGTGGTATTATACGAGTTCAATAAACCCTCAGAAGCTAAGGTCAGCAGGATATAGAACATCCTCCGAACACAAAAGAGAGCAAAATCGAACTGATTTTCTGGAAACTAAAACGAACAGAATAAAACATGACTGTAGTAAAAAGAGACGCGAATTCTGAATTAAAAAAAAAAAAACAATTCACAAGCAGCATAAAACAACCAATGAGGAGAGGAGAAAATAAGAACACATCCACACTCAAGCTTTATTTGGTAGAATCAAATCCGCAGTTCTTCTATTCTACTATGTTTAATAAATCAAAATAAAAGATAAAAGAATTCAAAATCTTCTCTCTAAAGAAGTTTTGACTTGTATCTACAAATCTCTCTAAGATAAAATAAAGTGTAGCCTAAACAATGAGTTTAGAATAGATAATATAGGGTAAAAATATGTATAGGACTCCTTTTCAAATACTGAAATTTTTTAGTTCAAAGTTGTAATTCTTGAAACTTCACAAAACCCCCCGTTAGTTTTCTGAATAACATGGGTGTCGACCGACACCATTGATGGGTGTCGATCAACACCACCTCCAAATACATGCTCTTACTTCAGATTTCCAGCTCCAATTTTCTTCATGCTCCAAATTTCTCTAGAATCTTCCAAGTTGTACAAAACGTACTTGAACATGCAAAACTCCAAACCGACTCAAAATTATAGTAAAGACTCTGAAATATGACTTATATCATAATTAAAAATCTATAAAAACCATGATATATCAACTCCCCAAGACTTAGGTCTCACTTTCCATCAATAAAAACATAAGACTAAATTCTGAAAGATGTTTCAAAACGTAGAAACTCACATATCCTTTAGAACTATTACTTTCACCATTACATGTTCTCGACCACATCAATTAGTACCAACCTTAGAAGGTACGTCCATGTACTTGACCTATGTTTAGAAGCCAAACAATTTCAGCTCACAACTCATAAGAGATATCCAAACTCACCACCACTAACCTCATTTAAGAGCTTAAGGTGCAGTCTCATCGAAGGAGTATCTATGACAAGAAACATAAACTATTTCCCACTCAGGTTTCTGATTCCACATCCAGTCTTACTCTGATTCATTTCCTCTCTCTTTTTCATTCCATTCCTCTTTTTATTTCTCTTTCTTTTTCATTGAAAAGGTGTAGGCGAATAATAAGGTCACATGAAATTTCCTACACCCTTTCTTCTTGCTCTATGTAATCATTCTATTCGAAGTAAAATAATGGGGTTAATGGAAAATTTTCCTACCTTTTCACTCCACATCAAATCATCTTAATATTTTCTCTGATTTTTTATAGATTGAAAGGACGAAAGAGGGGAACGATACTCACACAGACTTGTCTTTTCAGACCTGAACAAGGAATCTGATCTAGTGTATAGCGAGCCCTAGAAAACAGATTCAAGTATATTAATGTTGGGAGGCAGTTTGATCCTCTATAATACTCTCAAAAGCATGGATATTATTGGCATATCAACCCACTTTAGCTTTTCCATGTCATAAAGTCTACAATCAATAACTCAAAGAATGGTGCAAGGTAAACAATTAGATGGTTAATTCCAAGAAAATCTCATAGTTCCCCACTAACTCGGTTTTGACTCAATAAAACCACATAATTGGCACTCAAAACAGAACACAATGTCAGTAACTACCTCTGCCAGACTTAAACAAAGTTTTTCCCGATGTTATATAGTCTGAGTTTGATGAAAGAACCAAATAAAAATGAAAAACGAAGAAACAATATAAGGTTGACATGTGGCAGGTTGGGTGCCAACCGACCGACACTGGGAACTCTACAACTCAGAATCTTTTTTAACAACAGAAAATTTGCCAGTTGGTTACCTTTCACCAAATGCTTGTTTGATTCATTAACTTAATTTGGATGCTATATTTAATCGAAATGAGAATAGGAAGATGTGAAAGCTTGAAGCTTTAACGAAAGCGTAGTGAAGAAGAAAACTCTGTTTTACTTGTTATTCAACTTAACTTCTCAAAATACATGGTTCTTCTATATATAGATCTTAGGCAAAACCCTAGATAGAAACTATGACGTCACTCCTCAAGCTGTCACAGCACATGTTGCCAAGGAATCAAAAGGGTTATGCAGCTGGATTTGCCTTGCTGTGATCCCCGTACAACAACCACCTTTTGACGTGGTTTGTCTTGTCCCATTGTTACCGTTAGACTGATGAACAATGGGTCTATTGGGCTGATGTAGTTGTGGCTGGACATTAGTAGAAGTGAGCTGTCTTATACACCCCCTCAAACTTTTGTCGGGGTACTCCGTGCCACCAAGTTTTCTTCGCAATGCAAGGAACGGACGTTGAGGAAGGGACTTCATGAATATGTCCGCCAGCTGTTGATCTGTAGGAATCTGACGAACAACAAGAGAACCCAAAGCTACTCTCTCTCGGATGTAATGAAAATCTGTGTCGAAATGTTTTGAACGGTTGTGCATAGCTGGATTTGCCGTGGGATACACTGCAGACAAGTTGTGACAGAACAATTCTGGAGTGTCTGGAACTGATATTCCCATCTCTCCTAGCAGCGAAGCAACCCATTTAAGTTCAATAGCAGCAGTCGACAGAGTTCGATACTCTGCTTCTGTCGATGACCTTGAGACTGTTGGATGGTGCTTAGCTGACCAAGAGATAATGTTTGTACCGATGAAAGTGCAGAGTCCTCCTATGGAACGTCATGTTTCACGATACCCTGCGCAATCGCTATCACTATAACCAAATAGCTTGAAGCTTGTTGCATCTGTGATGTGAAGACCGAACCGAGAAGTGCCTTTCAGATAGCGAAGTATACGCTTTAAGTTTGAGAAATCTGCCACCGTAGGAGCATGCATCTTTTGACAGACATAGTTAACCGTATACTCGATGTCTGGTCTTGTCAGTGTCAGATACTGAAGTTTCCCTGCTAAACTTCGGAAATAAGTAGGTTGAGCAAAGTATTCAGTTTGACATGAAACTTTATCAAGTTGCAGAGGTAACGGAGTTTCCATAGGAGCACACTCTGCCATGCCTGCAGTTACTAGCAAACCTTCTGTGTACTTCTCTTGGCAAAGAAACAAACCTTCTTTATGTCGTTGAACCTGTATGCCAAGGAAGTAGTGTACCTCCCCAATGTCCTTCATTCGGAAGGTAGTTTGCAGAGTAGCCATGAGCTTTGTAATCAACACTTCATTACTTCCTGTGAGTAACATGTCGTCGACGTATAGCAGGAGATAGATAAGGTTCACTGCCATGATGGTAGACAAACAAGGATGGATCAGCATGAGTGCATCTGAAACCCAACTCGATCAGAAAAGTGCTAAACTTATCAAACCAAGCTCTGGGTGATTGTCTAAGGCCATATATAGCCTTCTTCAGTTTACATATGTAGCCTGGTTTCTCTGGATCTTCAAGACCAGGTGGCTGCTTCATGTAGACAGTCTCTTTTAATTCACCATGCAAAAATGCATTCTCCACATCCAATTGTTTGATTTTACACCCTTTGATTGTCGCCACATGAAGAACAGATCGTATAGTTGCAGTACATACAACAGGACTGTAGGTTTCCACAAAGTCTACTCCTTCTTCTTGCTCATTTCCCTGGCTACCAGTCGTGACTTCCGTTTGTTGAGAGTCCCATCCACATTGAGCTTGAACTTGAAAACCCATCCTGAGCTTACTGGTTTATTAGATGAATCTGGAGGAACTAAATCCTATGTATGAGTGACCTCCATGTTGTTTTTCTCATGTTTCATTGAGTCGTTCCAACATTGGATCTTGTAAAGCAGCTGCAACTGACTTCGACTCTGGGTAAGGAGTATTTATTATGAATAGAGCATATCTCGGATTAGGCCTGCTGATCCCATCTTTACCGCAGGTGATCATAGGATGAGCAGGAGGCTGGTCTTGAACTTGATGAGCCGGAGCAGCAACATGTGAAACTTGAGGAGATAGAACCGGGGAGGGTAGAGGAGGGAAGTCATCTTCTGTGAGAATTTTGTCATTATCCGGTTGGACAGTAACAGTTGGGAGAACCTGAGCTTGACGAGATATCAGAGGTTAATCTTCCATTGCTATATCCTCTGTTGAAGATTCTATCTCTGGAGCAAAACCCAACTGCCAAGATGAAAGCAGAGGTGTATTCAGAGACTTTATGTATCTATTGTATTTAGTCGCATAGGGGAAAAAGTTTCTTCAAATAACACATGTCGACTGACATACACCTTTCCTGTTGGCGGATGTAGGCAACGGTATCCCTTATGCTTTTCACTGTATCCAATAAACACACAATGCAGGCTTTTAGGATCAAACTTGTTCTTTCCGTAAGGTCTTAGATATACATATTCTGTATTGCACACTACGATTACACTGTCTAAATTTTATCTTGTTTTTGGTATGTTCAAGATCAAGAATCATGGAGTATCGGAGACAACCATCAACAAAATGCTAACCGTCGCAAGAGAGTTTTTCCATCAACCGGAGAGTGAAAGGATGAAACATTACTCGACAGATTCTACAAAGACGACGAGAGTCTCCACCAGTTTCAATGTCAGCGCTGACAAAATCTTGAACTGGAGAGACTACCTTCGACTCCATTGCTTTCCTATCCAAGATTTCATCGACGAGTGGCCCGAAAATCCAGTCTCTTTCAAAGAGATCACAGCCGAATACGCCACAAGCGTTAGAGCCTTGGTCTTGAGACTTCT